>PVLA01005677.1:105940-140564 GCA_004027455.1 Hydrochoerus hydrochaeris
TTTTTTTTTTTTTTTTTTTTTTTTTTTTTTTTTTTTTTTTTTTTTTTTTTTTTTTTTTTTTTTTTTTTTTTTTTTTTTTTTTTTTTTTTTTTTTTTTTTTTTTTTTTTTTTTTTTTTTTTTTTTTTTTTTTTTTTTTTTTTTTTTTTTTTTTTTTTTTTTTTTTTTTTTTGCTTGTTTGTCTGGTTTGGTTTTTGTTTTGTTCCTAATATATTTTGCCAGGAGCAGGCTTACTGGGCTAAAGGGTATGGACATTTTTGTAACTTTCAGTACATAATGCCAAATGGTGGAAAGTTCACACCAAATTATACTGCCAAAGGTTAGATCTTTTCATAAAGAATAAGGATAAAATCAAACACGTCAAACTAAAATCATTAACAAAACAGATTTTTCTAATACCATTTTTGTGAAACTCTGCCTGTAGATGTTTTTAGCTAAGTTACACAGCTTATTTTTCTGGCCTACTTGGGCTTTACGTTCCACTTAAATTTCCACCTCAATTAGAACTTGCTTCTTGGCGGGGCTGATGAACACTCTTTTGTAATCTTTTTTGTTAACTGCATTGAGAGTTAATTATTAAAAATAATATTTTTGGAAAACCCACATTTTCCTCTCTATCTCATTGCTCTTTAATTCAACTATTCTGGCTTTGTGTTTGGTTTCAGCCCTTTCATTGGAGCAGGGTGGTTCTCAATAATTTAATCTTGCCCTACCTCCACTGGCCTAGGCTATTCAAAGATATTTAAGGCATAGAATCAATGGGTCTTGGTGAACTGAATCTCCAATCCACCCCCCTATCTTTAAGGGTGAAGAGAGGCAGGTCTACTGGGGAATAAGGAACTAAAAATTTGAGCAGAAGCACAAGACTGGGTTGGTTATGGCTCAAAGTAACACCATAAGAGCAGGGACAGTGGGAATGTATTTGTAATTCCGGCCACAATAATACCCCCTTTAAGTTCCCAATGCCTATTTTTCCTCTTTCCTTCTCTTCCTCTGCCTTCTCCTCCTCTCCTGATCAATTCTACTCTAAAGTTATCAGTAGGGAAGAGCAAGGTAGGCTTCTACACCTGCCTAGGCTTGAGGGAGGCCTCAGCAGACCGAACAGCTGGGACCAGAGCGGCCCCTGGAACCCAAGCAGGATCAAGGTACAGTCGTGGCGAACGTAGGCACACGTGTCGCAGCAGCATTGAAAGCTCTGAAAGGTTCACCATCGCTGGTTTAGGGCACCTGCTTGGAGTGTGGCTGGCTGGGAAGTGACAGCCAAAGTAGGGCCAGAGAGCACCTGTGTGGGACAGGGGCTGGTGGCAGAGATGGGTGACTGTCTACCGACAGGAGGGCTTACACAATAATAGAGCTATTAAGGAGAATACAAAAATTATTTCTTTTTGTTTTTGTTTTAGTAATAGGAAATGAACTCAAGGCTGTTGCCCCGAGTTACATCCCCAAGCCTTTTTTCTCTTTCGAGATAAGGTCTCTCAATTGCTAAATGGCTGAGGCTGGGCTCGAACCTGTGATCTTCCTATATCAGCCTCCCACAGCGCTGGGATCACAGCTACATGCTGTGGAGCCCAGCTGATTTCTTTCTTTTAGGAAAAGAAGGGGGAAATACAGAAAGGAAATAAACTGGACTAAATCCTGAAGGACTGGAATTGGAAGTATTCATGTGAACAAAGTTTTGATACGCAGAGTCCTGAAATTACAGTGGTTCGATTTAAGATTTTTTTTCCTTTACTTTAAGATGGTATGAAAGCACTGTGGATCCAGCAGAGACTGTACCTGGAATTTTGATCTTTTCCTGGCTAGGGTTATGCAGTACAATACTGTTTAATGATACTGGGCAGAGGACCGGCCACTGTGAGGAAAAAATCTCATACTTTACAATGAGCGGTGTTGTTAAACTGTTGTGGTTGCTAGGTTAGGTGTGTTAAGTGCATTCTCAACTTAGAATATTTCCAGTGGACGATGGATTTTTATCAGAACTACCTCCATTATAAGTCAAGAAACAGTTGTACTATTTATTCTAGGATTAGATTAGTGACAATGGTCATGTCACATAACGAATATACTTAAAGCTACTGAATTGCATATTTTAAAATGGTGAATTAAGATGGGCACGGTGATGTACACTTGTAATCCCACCACTCTGGGAGGCTGAGGCTGAAGGATCAAAAGTTTGAGCCCATGCCAGATGTAGTGGCACATGCCTCTAATCTCAGCACTCAAGAGGCTGAGGCAGGGGGTTGCCACAAGTTCAGAGTCAGTCTGGTCTACATGGTGAGTTTGAGCCAGCCTGAACTACACAGCAAGACCTGGTCTAAAAAAAAAAAAAAAAAAAAAGTTTGAACTTTTGGATAACTTTGTGGCTTAGTGAAACTCAGTCTCAAAATAAAAAGGGCTAGAGATTTAACTTTAGTATGAAGGTCCTGAATTGAAAGACCAAAAAAAAAAAAAGTGAAAAGTAAATTTTTCAGGTGTGGTGGTACATGCCTGTAATTTCAGCTGCTTGGAGGCCGATGCAGGAGGATTATTTGAGGCCAGCCAGGGTAGCATATACCTTGACTCATGAATAAATTTTATGTTATGTGTTTTATATATCAATAAACAATTATACATAAGGCTGAGGCAGAAGATCACAACTTCAAGGCCATCCTGGGCTACATAACAAGTTCAAGGCCAGTCTAGACCACACAGAAACAAAACAAACAAATAAATAAATCCTACATAAACGGAGAAATAGACGTAAATGCCCATACTGGTGCACACACACATATTCCCTGGCTCAGTCTGCTGAGGACACCCAGAAGCAGCGACACTCCAATAGAAATGAGCACATTATGTCACCACACCTGGATCTTCCCTTTGGAGAAATGGCTATTCCTAGATCTGGCACCAGGAAAGCACAAGATGAAATCAGGACATCTCATTGTGTCTGAAAATAAGAAAGTACTCAAAGAAAGATGAGGACATGTCAGAGAATGTAGAAGCCAGTTTGAAGGCTTCTACTGACAAATCTAGAGCGATATCAACACCAAAATAAACGAGCCAGGGAAGGGGGCACATGCCTGTAATCTCAGCACTCTGGGAGGCTGAGGGAGGAGGATTTCAAGTCCTGGTCCAGCCTGGGTAACTTAGCAAGACTCTGTCACAATTTAAAATGAGAAAAGGGTTAGGGATGTAGCTCAGTGGCAAGGCCCTGGGTCCAATCCCCAGGACTAGGGTCAGGATTTGGGAGAACAAGCCTGAAACATCTTATTATGTCAGAGGTCCAGGAAGTGCTCAAAGGATTATGGGAGGCTGAGGCAAGAGGCTCAAAGGTCTCAGCCCAGTCTGGGCAACATAAGGACTGAGCAACATCTGGTCTCAAAAAATAGATAAATATTTTGCAAATAAGGAGACTGAGTGATTGAGGGAAGGGTAGGGGAGGGAAGGGGAAGTAAAAAAGAATACCATGCACCAGTGCCCAAGGATGAACGTAATCATTATGCGCTGCAAGCATGTACTAATGAAAACCAAGAACAAAACAAAAAATAAAATAAGCAACAAAAGTAAACGGGTTACAATCCATTAAATAAAACAGAAAACCTTAAGTCTAGATGAGTATAAAGCATTGAATAAATGGAAAGTTTGATGGGGAGGGGAATGAGGCATTTACATATTCCCCACAAAATCCTAATGAGAGAATACAATAAGGTTATAGCAGAGGAGTCTGGCAGACATCTCTTTAATCAAGGATCACATTAACATGGGGGTAATGGGCCAAATTGAAATCAGGTGCTAGTTGTCAGGAAGAAAACAGCATGTGATATTCCCGCCAGGAGACAAGGGGGGTATCACGGCTGGGAGAGAAGTCCTGAAGGCCAAATAGGGTTGAGGAGCCAAAGCCCCTACGGAAAGCTTGGTACAAAGATTCGACTGGGCCTTGAGGACATCCTCTCTTGGGAGTGGCCTGCTATGGGCATCGGAGACCAACCAAGGTGACAAGAAGCCAAACGTGGGATGGCAGAGCCCATGTGGGCTGAAAAGATGATTGTGCAGTTGAGGGGGGTGGGCAGCGCAGTGTGGGGCGGGAGGGCCGGGTGACTGAGGAGAGCTTCCTGTTTAGGGCGCCATCAGTCCAATGAGTCAGAGCCCAAGCATGGTAGCCCCAGGGAGGGGACAACTGTGTGGGGTGCTGGAGCTAAATCAGAGGAGCAGAAGTCACACCCAGGAGTACCATATTCAAACTGAATGAGACCCACCACAAAGAACAAAAAATCTCAAAGGAAGCCAGGGGGAGGTATGGATTACCTTCCCATAAAATTGCAGGGGATTTTTCATCAGAAACCATGCAAGCAAGGAGCCAGTGGAGTGAAATACTCGAAATACTGAAAGAAAAACACCAACCTGGAGTCCTCTATACAATGAAATTATCCTTTTAAAGTGATGGAGAAATCAAATCTCTCAAACAAGCAGAAACTGAGAGAATCCAGGACAGGTGGACTATTTACAAGACATCGAAAAGAACTTTTTCAGGTAGAAGGAAAATTAGCTCAAAAGTGAGATCGTCATAGAGAAAGGAGGGGCAGGAATAAAAGATGGGAAAATTGTGTGTTTACCTTATTTTTAATTGATTGAAAAGATAATTCTTTAGAGTAAATAGTGACAATATCTGAGTGACTGTAGCATAGGGGAAATGAGACGAATGTCGGGGTTATAACAGACAGAGGAGAAGCACTGGGCATCATCAGTTGTTAGGTCTCAGCACTGCATGTGAAGCAGGACAGTGTGATTTGAAGCTAGGCTTGTGTTGGTTAAAATGCATTTTTGGGGAGTGGCACTGAGGGTCGAAACCAGAGTCTTCTCACTAAACTGTGTCTCCTACCCTCTTTTCTATCCTTTTCTTTTCTCTTTGAAAGTGTGCACATGTGTGTGTGTGCATGCGTGCGTATGTGTGTGTCTCGGACTGGGAATTGAACCCAAGGCCTTCACACTGAGCTACACCCCTTTTTTTTTTAATTTTATAGTTTGAGAGGTTCTCACTAAATTGCAAAACTGCCCAAGCTGGAATCCAGCTTGCAATCCTCCTGCCTTAGCTTCCCAGAGGCTTGTTGTATGATTTACCTCACTTCAAATTATGGTCTCAAGGTGCATCAACGAGGCCTCCACGTTTGTTGTGAAATTAAGATATTTGTTATAAAAAATTAAGATCTTAGAGCCTGGCATGGTGGTGCAGGCCTGTAATCCCAGCAATCAGGAGGCTGAGGCAGGAGGATTGTTGCTAGTTCGAGACCAGCCTAGGCTACAAAGTGAGCTCAAGGCCAGCCTGAACTGCATAGAGAGAACCTGTCTCAAAAAGACAAAAAAAAAAAAATTAAGATCTTTTAAGTGGTATTTTCACGTACCACTCAGCAAAATGGAGGGTTCTAGAAGAAACTCTGTGACTTCCACCCCACACCATGACATAGGGCTAGGCAGAGTAGTCTAAGTGGTCAGCCAGCTCCAGGCAGAGGACGGAGTAGAGGCCCTGGAGCTGAGACCCATCCCTATGGAGCTGGAGCGTGCGGGTCAGTTGGAGCAGGCACTGACTGGGCTGAAGGGGAGAGGAAAGCAGAGTTTGGTTAAAACATAGGAGGGAAAGAGGGTGACTGAAGAGGCTGCCAGGGAGAGCTCTCAGGGGTAAAACGCAAATCAAAAGAAACAGCTGAGGCGGCTCCTGAAACCCCACTCACACCCCACCCCAACGCACCCCCGCAGAGCAGCCCTGACGGCAGAAATGAGACCAGCACTGTGGGTACCACAGCAGCAGCAGCAGCAGCAGCAGCAGGGAGGCGAGGCAGCTGGGAGGTCCCCAGCCAGAATGCAGGCATTTCCAGGGGACAGAGGTGAGGGCGGGAGCTGAAATTCCAGTAATTTCCCTGTTGTTCCTGGAACCAGAGACCCAGAGTAGCGGGTGTGGTGAGTGGGCTGGGTGGAGCTTCTCACATCTGCCACTTGCTTGTCCCTGTGACTGCTTGGCACAAGTGATTCAATCTCTGTGAGCCTGTTTCCTCATTTTCAAAACAGTTACAAATGGTGGGAAATGATTATTGTAAGGACTTAATTATTTATGGAAAGTTGTGTGTTCCCCTGCCTCGATGTAGTAAAACCTTAATAATAATTAATCATCATAATAAGATTTCTTTTTAAAGCTGTGGTTTCTCAAACCAGGCATGGTCATCCTACCACTGAAGAGGCTGAGGCAGGAGGATCACCATGAGTTCGAGGCCAACCTGGGCTACATAGTGAGTTCAAGGCAGCCCAAACTAGGAGACTATGACTTCAAAAACAAACACACAAATAACTAATTAGGTAAAATAAATAAGCCAGCAACACTACACAAACAACAGTTTCACAAAGCAGGTAGAACTTTTCTGGAGGCATTTTGGTTTCTGTGGAGCATTATCTTTAAATATCACAATGATTAGATGTGAGACTGAGATTTAATCAACAGAGGCCAGGAAGCTACCTGCACCAACGAATTATCCTGAGTGTCTCACAGCTTTTGATGTCTCTCTACATATTCCATATCAGTAAAACCCCTGCTTGTAATGGTATGAACCCTGAATCTGTGTGTGTGTGTGTTTGTGTGTGTGTGTGCACATGTTTTACTGGGGATTAAACCTAGAGCATTCACACTGAACTCCATCCACAGCCCTTTTCTCATTTTTATTTTGGAACAGTGTTTCACTGTCACTAAGTTGCCTGGGTTGGGCCCAAATTTAAATTTTTCTCCCAATTTTAACACATACTGAATTTGCTAGAAATATGCATTTTAATTAAAGTGAAGAAAAGTTACATTTTTGTTTGCAATGGAGCTGTATTATTTTTCATGGTTGCACAAGAAAGCAAACACTGAGTGCCACGCCTGACAGTGGCTTTCAAGTCACTATTGTTTGCAAGTATAGCAATCTGTATCTACAGCTCTTCCACATGCAGAGATGATTTAGGTGCAGGTGCAAACATCTGGATGCCTCACTGTGCCTTAACTTCCTCTTGCTATAAAGTTCTTTCCTTTCATTTCTGTTACATTCGAGTAAGAACCTAGAATAAGTCAGGGTTCTGTTCTCCGGAGAATCAGACCATTAGGAGACCACAGCTGAGAAGTCCTATGCTCTGCCGTGTGAAGCTGGATAACCAGGAAAGACATGGTTAGAAGTCAATCTGAATCCGTAGACCTGAGAACAGGGAGGAGAGAGGCACGAGAAGGCTGAGAATGTACACTAGGACAACCAGGATGAAATGAGGATGAGGAGCCCTCCAGAAGAAAACTAGAAATTGCATTTGACCTAGCTATATCTCTTCCGGATACCTTCCAGAAAGAGTTAAAAATGTCCCCCATTACAGCAATCCATGTTCGTGTTGGCACAATGTGCAATAGCTAGACCTTGCAAGTGGCCTATGTGCCTGTCAACAGATGAACAGATAAGGAATGTGGTATTTATACACCGTGGAGCATTTCCCAGCCATAAAGAGGAATAGATTTGAGTCATTTGTAGGAAAATGGATGCACCTTGAGACCATAGTGATAAAGAAATCAGACACAGAGGGCTAAATACATCATGGTTTCTCTTACCTGAAAACCCCAAAATATAAATACTTTAAAGAATATAATAAAAGATAAATGATAGGAAACAGGGAGATAGACTTTGTGGAAATGGAAAAGGTATCTGAGGTTAGGAGAGAAAAGAGGGTGAGGAGAAAGGAAGTAAAAAATAATTAAGATGTGATACATACCAACTTCCCAAGGTGAATGTTATTATTATGTATCACAAACATGTACTAATTAAAAAGAGATAGTATGATCATATAAGTTCTGGTAGAGAAAAAGTAGTGTTAGGGCATGCAAATATGCATATGTAAAAAAAAAAGATGAACACAGAATCTCAATACACAAATTAGCTCAACATGGATCATGGAACTAATGTAAAATGCAAAACCACAAAACTTCTAGAAGAAAATGTTCTTATGTTTTTCTAGGTGACTTTGAGTTCGGTTACGAGTTTTTAGGCACAATCCATAAAAGAAAAATTTGTTAAGCTGGATTTTAGTAAAATCAAAAATTTCTGCTCTGCCATTGACACCATTAAAGAATGGAAAGGTGAGCCAAAGACTGGGTGCAAATATTTGCAAAACATTTATCTGAAGAAGGATTCATGAAGAAAACTTTTAAAACTTGATAAAGCAATCCACTTTTTAAATACACAAAAGAACTGAACAGGTACCCAAGTAGATGGATGAAGAATAAATACATGAAAAGATGCTTAGTATCATCCATTGCTGGTCAATATAAATCTGTGATGAGATTCGACCTTCTCTATATTAGCATTAAAACTGAAAAAATTGATAAGCAGGAATATTTTTAAATGTTCTCTGATGGGAATGTGAAAGACATTTGATGGAAAACATTTTGGCAGCTCAGGGGAAAACAGGAGTGTTTCATGGGGCTTTTTAAAAAATTGAACTGGGTGTTGTATGATGTAACCTTTCAATCCCTCTTTTCTTCAAAATCTTTCTTAACAAGTGCTTTGGAGAATGGCTTTTCTTTTGAGAAATGAAGAAGCACACTGAATCCTCCCCAAAGGGTAGCAGCAAGCAGGGACAAAAGCTGGCACTGGATTATATAATACAGTAGATGCTCCAGTTTATCTTCTGCAGTTGCTTTCAAGCTGAAAAAGAAGAAAACAAAACACATGCATGACAAAAAAACAGGTTTTACTGCTACACAGTGGCTCCTGCTGCGGCAGCCGTGAAGACTGCAGAGGGCCCCTGTGTCACTGTCCGTGACCTCGGGGACAGCCACACACTGTCTTTTAATGCTCCATACCATTTTCCACTTCCACGATTCAAAAATAGTGTTACACAGGATTTAAGTAAAGCCGAATCAAACATAATTTATCCATTTTGTGATACCAAAAGGATAGAACTGAGAAAATATGATTTAGTTAGAAAACAAACAAAAACCAGAATGGGGGGGGGGGCAAGGAAAAAGTGTCCTTCTTGGGAACTTATATAATTCCATTAATTCATCACTCTATGCCTTGAGCTATAATTTTGCTTTTAAAACAAGCATCTTTTCCTGATTGTTTGGGGTTTGTTGTTGTTTTTGCTTGCTCTTTACAAGAAAAAGCCTCTTAGGGAAAGATCATTGCACATAGGGAACAGGTAATAAATGCATATGCTACAAAATTTAAAAGGTACCAGAAGCCAAACAGTAAAATATCTCTCTCTACATCCCCCTCCTGCAGCCCCTCAGTCTCCCAGGGGCAGGTACCCTTGAAAAAATATTTTCTGGATTAGGATGTTTTGAAACAGAGTCACATCCTGTAGTTGAAGCTGAAGCTGGACCTTAACTGGAGCCCAGGCTGGCCTTGAACTCGTGATCCTCCTGCCTCAGTCTCCCAAGTGCTAAGATTACAGGCATGCCCTACCACACCAGGTTTCAATCTGTAAATTAAATAGAGCGATATAATTAGATACTTTCTGTCTTTGTTTCTGCTGCAGCCTTGAAAGTTGAGCAACAGTTCCAGGGGTATAGCTCAGTGATACAAGTGCCTGCCTGGCAGGTGCAAAGTCCTGAATTCGAGTCCTAGTACAAAAAAAAAAAAAAGTTGAGGAACAACAGATACCACACTTGCTGCACTCTCATTCCCAAGAGACTGGCTCTCTCTCAAACAGGATTTAACAGTGCCAAGAATCCAAAACTAACTCTGAGAGCCTCAGTTGCTCTCCAAGTGGTCAGAAGCGGGGTATTTTCTGTACCGAGGACTGTGCCATCCCTGAGTGTTACCTCTGGAATGGGGCTGGAGAGCCATCCCGGACCAGGACCACTCAACGCTGCTGTGGACGGCAGCCGGTCCTCCGCGTTCTCCCAGGCTTCGTCTTCCTCAGGCAGCCACGGCTGGGCCTCTCTCAAGCCTTGTTCTTGACAGACAGCCACGAGCCCCTCTCACTGGACTCCCCACTCCCCATGACCCTGCGGAAGACCCCACAGCCTGTAGGGGGCAGCTGGCCTGGTCACTAGTGTCAGAGCAGAACCTTTCTCAGGTTCCTTCTGCAATAAACCTGTCCTGTTGAGCTCGGGCCTCTGTTTCTTCTTTTACCATTTTCCTAATAATCCCCCAAATTAGAGGGACACGTAGGAAATCTAAGGTGATCAGCCATGGTTCAAACCATGGTTCGAGAGACAGCCAACAGGAAGAACCAGGCTTCCCCGGGAATGAGCTGCACTGGCTTGAAAGTCAAGCGAACTCATGGGCAAAAACTGCCCTGAAATGAGCTGTAAAAGGGCTGCCTGGAAGACATGTGCGTGATGAACCTCGGCAGGCCCAAGGCTGAGGCTGGGGGAGCAGAGAGGCCTGCCAGGGAGAAGCATCCACCACCTCCCCGGAACTGCCACCCGAGGCTCCTGGCTGGGAAATCTCTGAGAAGAGCATCGAAAACAGAAAAGAGTAAGAACCAGAGTCTCTGCTCCTGCAAGGCCCCGCTAGAAACCTGCACAGACCTTGCCTTTACTCCCCCATCTTCTCAACCCACAGTTGCTTAGGGAACAGGGGAGGCGCCCGGGCCTGCCCCTGCCTCCTGCTGAGAGCACAGTGAAGCTAAAGGAAGGGAGGAGCTCTCATTTCCATGGGGATTGAGAGTTTCAGCAGCTCCACTACGCCGGACTAGGGAATGTAATTACAGACATGAAACTATTATTGGAAAAGAAAGTGTCCTGGAGGCTTTTCATTACCTAAATGACCACCGAAAATGTTCTGAAGCACCCACACAATATTTCCTCCAATGTTTGAAGAAGCAGTGAAAAGAAAAATAAAGTTGTCTTTATGTATGCCATGGGTTTTGATTTTTTAAAGATGGGATTTTGCTTTGATGCCCAGGTTGGCCTTGAACTTTGGTCTCAAGAGATTCTCCTGCCACCCGAGTAGCTGGGGTCACAGGCGCAGGCCACAGAGCTCACCCTTACTTGTGACATATTTTGAGTGTGATCCATTTGATAAAATTGTTCCATGAAGTATACATGCACATACCACCCATACTGTTTTACCTCTTTCTTGTTTTATATATATATATATATATATATATATATATATATATATGTATATTGCATTCTTTTAAACAGCTGCATAGTGGACCATGATTTATTTTAACTGTCCCCTCTTAAGATATTAGTTAAGTCTTAATCTGTAAAAATAAATGTAAAAAACAAGCCAGGCATGAAAATATTTTTTCACCCATTTCGAATGAAAATATGTTAATGTTGCTGAAGAGGATAGATGTAGACCAGCTATTTATTTTCTAATTCACTTTTTGACTGTTCAACAAACATTGTTGTGTTTACTGTCAGACACTGTTCTAGGTTCATTAGTAATATTAAGTTGTTTAAGCCTTAGAATGGCCCTAGGAAGTCTTGCCATTGTCTCACAATTGACTGGTGAAGGAGACTGAGGCACACAGAAGCTAAGTAAGTTGGCCAAGGTCACACAGCTAGAAGGTGACAAGACCAGAATTTGAGCACAGGAAATCTGGCTCCAGAGTCCATAGTGAGGGTCATCACACCATGTCATCTTCCTGCAGGGTGACTCTGGTATATCACATCACTGCAAGGACCAAGACCTATGGTGCACCAAAGCCATAATCATTGCCACTACCATCATCAACAGCAAAACTTGATGATATACACACACTACTCTGAGGACAATGTTGTAGGTTTATCTGTGTGTGTGTGTGTGTGTGTGTGTGTGTGTGTGTGTGTGTAAGAGAGAGAGAGAGAGAGAGACAGACAGAGACAGAGACAGGTTTCATTATGTAGTTCAGGCTGGCCTTGAACTCACTATGGAGCCCAGGCTGGCCTCAGACTCAAGGCAATCAACATGCCTCAGCTTCCTGAGTACTAGGATTACAGGCATGCACCACCACATCCGCCTAGAGGACAGTATTCTGGCATTGTAGATAAGAAAACTAAAAAAATGCAACCAAAAAACAAAACAAAAATTTGAAAAAAAGATGGCCTCTGTACTTGAAGGTACTGAGTCTGACTTCTCTGTGGGGGAAGTGAAATTGCCAGAGACAGTGTACCAGGAATTCACCAGGTCAGTTCCAGAAAAAGTGAAAAGTCCTGATAATTAAAGCTGAATGAGGAAAAGAAGAGAAACTCAAGATGCAAATTCACAACCGACTAGAGAAGCCAGGGGACATCCTGACCTGGGCGAGAGTTTGACCATTTGCCACAGATGGTTTGCTAGTGTTCTCTGGAGAGGGCGTGATAACAAGAGTTCAAAGAGCCCATATGGAGAAGGTGCCACACTGGACTTTCTAATTCATGGGAAATGCAAGCCTCAAATCAGTTACTTCAAACCAGGCATGGTGGCCCACTCCTGTAATCCCAGTATTTGGGAGGCTGAGTCAGGCGGCTCACCATGAGTTCAAGGTCAACCTAGGATATATAGTGAGTTCATGGGCTACTTGAACTACATAGGGAGATTCAGTTAAAAAAAAAAAAAAACAGCCCTGGCTACTTCTGACTTCTGATAGTACCCCTTATTTTTTTTCAAATCCATTTTATTCATAGATTAAAAAAAAGAAGAAAAAAACTACAACAAAATTTTAAAGTATGTCAATCAAAGTGGTAATAATGGTACATACAATACACATTGTCATCCCCAAATCATTCACTCAGAGCACAATACATCTGCCTTTAATTGTCCAAACAATACCAGTACAAATCTTTCTCTTCAGTGAACTCAGAGAAATCAGTAGTATGACTATCTTAACTATTTTTATATACAAACACATACACATATACATATGTTTTTTCTTTCTGTTTGTCACACTAATGAAACAATAGGATGTTTATACATATATTTGTTTCCCTACTGAGTATGTTCTCAAGGTGCATCCATTTACCTATGAAAGTGTCCAGTTTATCATTCTTTATGGCTGAGTAGTACTCCATTATATAAAAATACCACATCTTTTTTACCCATCCTTCAGTCAATGGGCATTTGTTTCCAAGACATAGCTATTATAAACTGTGCTGCCATAAACATGGGTACACATATATCACAGTGGTATGATGTTTTTAATTCTTTTGGGAAGATACCCAGAAGAGGAATTGCTAGACTGAATGGGACCTCCATTTCTAGTTTTTTGAGGAATATCCACACTGATTTCCACAGTTAGTGTACCAGTCTACATTCCCACCAACAGTGGAGAAGGGTTCCTTTGTCCCCACAGCCCCTCCAGCACTTGTTTTTGGTTGATTTCTTGATACCAGCCATTCTTTCCAGGGTGAGGTGAAATCTGTGTTGTTTTAATTTTCATCCGTCAAATGACCAGTGATGGTGAACATTTTTTGATATATTTAAAGATAGTACCCTTTAAAAGCCCACACGAGCCAGGCATGGTGGTGTACATCTGTAATCCCAGCACTCAGGAGGCTGAGACAGGAGGATCTGGAATTCAAGGCCAGCCTGGTTTACACAGCAAGTTCTTCTCAGCCTCCCAGAATGCCAGGATCGTAGATGTGCACAAACATGACTGACTTCTTTACAGATTTTAAGGGAAATCAGGCTCTTGGGGATAGACTGGTTTCCTACAAAAGATGTGTTTTTCAGCTATGGCAGGCACGGCTGGGTTGTAGATAGGTCCCAATCCTTTGTCCCTCCAGTATGGAAACAGTCACATACTTATTTTCAGTGACAGAAAGGAAGAGGGGAAGCTAAGCAAAGTGGATGAGCCCAGAGCCAGTCTTGGGTGGGACAAGGTGGGGGAGGAACCCCAGGAAACAGAGCAGGTGGTGGCAGCTGTGAGTAGAAAAATGAGCATTTGACCCCTTGAAGCCACCCTCAGATGAGAAAGTGACCCTGACAGTAGAGGCCCAGAGTGGGGACAGAGCTGGGGCACCTTTGTCTCACCCATGAGCCCTTAGGGTGGTGTCCACTGATCACATTTTTAAAGCAACCAAATTGGAGAAAGAATGATGGAATTCTTTCCGCCCGATTAAAAAAGAAATCAAATAAAAATCAGTCATGGAGCTGGTATAAATGTTTATTGTTTGGTTTTATTTGTCTACATCAGCTCTCCAAAGACTGCTGCTGCCTAATACAAAATCATATTCTACTTGTCTTTGCGAGTGTATTTGTAGGCATGGAAAAACTTACACTAAAATAGCTCAACCATTATTTTCTCTATTTAAGAAGCAGTTGTCCTAAATTTATTTTCTTCCTCTGCCTACATATCTAAAATTTTTGCCTTCATCTTAATCATGCCTAAAATAAGCTTCTAAAAATAATGAAAAGTCTTAAGGAGGAAAAGAAAGAAGACAATAAATTTTTATTAGCTTCACAAATAAGAGATCTTGTGATTTTGTTTTGTTTTTGTTGTTTATTTTTTTGAGACAGTCTCACTATGCAGTTCAGATTGGCTTTGAACTCACTATGTAGCCCAAACTGGCCTTAAACTCATGGTGATCCTCCTGCCTACATGCTCAATGAAATCCTGTGATTTGTAAAAGAAAATTTAGATTAGCATTTTACATTTCAACACTTGATGTCTATTTCATAGATTTTTTAGTTGCTTTACAAATTCTACATGTACAATCTAGAAAAATAAGAATAGATGCACACCATAGTTACTTCATATTTCACAATTTAGAAAAAAAGAAGTTTTATTCTTTTTTGAGGCATCCAAAGAAATAACTTCAGACAGTGAATGATATTGGAAACATGGTTCTTTGTTTTGCAAAAATATTAATCTAGCACGCACCTAATAAATTCAAAGAAACAATGCATATAATATCAGGCTAAAGTTTCTGGTAAGAAAACAGTTACTATAATTTTCAACTGTGGAAAAAAACAAACACTGGTCCTTTAGGTAATGGTTAATCACATGTAAGTAGATTTACCTGATAAATCCTTTGCTTCAGAGTTATCCAGAAGCTTTCATCCAAATCCCTTGTTAGGTCACATCAAGGCATAATAAAGTTTATTAAGTAATTCTAGTAATTTTCTAAGAAGTTAAATGTATTGCCATGTGCTACCAAGTTACATAATATATAGGGCACTGCCTTTAACACTGAAATGTTTCTGTTTAAAAGCATATGTATTATGAAAAGCTCCTCTAACACTAATTAAAGATAAAAATTTAAAAGATGGCTGTGGAAATGGGTTAGTCATTTCCTTCTGAAATACATTTAAACAGTGCATTTTGGATGTTGAACAGATTATGATTGATTTATTACAGATATGTTGTGCTCAAAATAAGCATATTTCTATATTAAATTATAGATAATTCACAAAGACCTTTCCCCTTGGATAAATTTAAAAGATTCCAGAATGTGGCAGGTGGGTGGTACATGGAGTCTTACAGCCTAAGCAAAGCAAACTTAGGAACAGATTTTTAAAAAATAGATTAAGTGTCTTCTTAATCTTGCCTACTGCTTGCCTACACGAGCCAGCTGACGGCTTTAAATAATGTAATCTCTACAACAACTGCCAGCTCCAACTGGAAGCCTTAAACAAGGGCTGGAGTCACCGAGGATGCCAACAGGTGCAGGCTAATAGAGATTCCCTAAATCCGCTCCTGATCTATGTTTGTACGTGCGGAGGACACCATATTCTTGAATTCAACAGGGCATTCATTAAATTAATCTCGGTACCTTTTGTTTTGCTCCGTCTACCTCTATCACAGGGCTTAAGACAAATCTTCTGTGTTGCTCAGGGGGAATACTTAACACAGTCATGGCATGAGGCCGTGCTCGGTGGTTTTTTGAAATGTATCCCTCTTATTACTATTTTAGTTTTGGAAAGCAAATTAACTAATAAATGACTTTTTTCATCCTATTATTTCTCTTTTTATGTAGCGGACTAAATATATGAGCTCTAACTGAGAACCATTAGCCTTGTTCAGAAAAAAAAATTTTTTTTGTTTTTTACACAATTATAAATGTATAAAAATGTACTTGTGGCTGATTTATTCAAATATATTTACAGAGAAAATTCACACATGCTAAACTTTTATATAACCAAACCAAGATAACTTTTGCTACCAAGTAAAATTGGAAAGACAAGAAAAGACTGCTCCCCTGGTGCCTATAATCCCAAGTATTTGGGAAGCTGAGGCAGGAGGATCAAGTGCTCTAGGCCAGCCTGGGTAATATAACAGGACTCCTGTCCCCCCCACCATCTCCCCCCAAAAAACAAAAAACTCCCAGCTGGGCATGGTGATGCATGCCTATAATCCAGCACATGGGAGGGCTGAAGCAAGAGAATCACCATGAGTTTGAGGCCAGCCTGGGCTTTATAGTGAGTACAGGCCAGCCTGTTCTACATAGCAACACCCTGTCTCAAAAACAAAAACAAAACAAATCCCAAGAAGACTGCTATCACACCCTCAGTGATCAGTATATTATGATATTAATTTAGAGCTTTGATTGACATGCAGTAAAAAGAAACTTAAAAACCTAAAACTGCCTGGATATCTGCATGTAAAAGAATGAAGTTCCCTTGTCTTGCACTGCATATAAAAATTAACTCAAATAGAATTAAAGACTTACTCATAAATCAAGTGTGGTGGCACACACCTATAATCCCAGCACTCTGGGATCATTGAGCAATTTAGGGAGACCTTGTCATACATACATATATAAACGGTCAAAGGACTTAAATAAACATTTCTCAAAAAAGATACACAAAAGCACTGTAAGCATACAGAAAAAGGTGCTTAAGGGTCACAAGAGACAGCTCAATGATAGAATGCTTGCCTAGCATTTACAAAGTCCTGTCTTCAGTCCCCATTGAAACCTATAGACCCACACATGCATGTACACACACACACACACACACACACACATACACACACACACACTAACAAAACTTAGTATCTCTATCAGAAAAATGCAAACTGAAGCCTAAAATAAGTTATCAGCTTCTCATACTGATTAGGATGACCATTATCAGAAACAACAATTAGGCAAAACAAGTGTTTTCAAGAAGGTAGAGAAATTGGACCACTTAGGTACCATTTTGGGGAGTGTGAAATTATGAAACCATTGAGAGAGTTAGAATGCAGATTCTTCTCAAAATTAAAAACAGAATCATCATATGATCCAACACTTCTGAGTATACATCTAAAATAACTGAAGGCAGTGTTTGGAAGAGATATATTTGCACATCTATGTTCATCCCAGTGTCATTCACAATAATGAAGAGATGAAAACCAGTCAAATGTTAATCTTGACCAATGAATGGAAAAGGAAAACATGGTATAGACATAAAATAGATTATTATAGATGAGCATGGTAGTGCATGCCTGTAATTTCAGGACTGGGGAGGCTGAGGTGGGAGGATTTCTGAATTCAAGACCAGCGTGATTACCTAGTGAAAGCCTGTCTCAAAAAGAAAAGAAAAAGAAAGAAAGAAAAAGAAAAAAAGAGACTATTATGCATAATCTTATGAAGTTTCACATACATTGAAGTTTGAAAAGTTTGAAAACTGTTCTAAGTTAAAGAAAACTACAAATCTTGTCACATGCAGAACATAAATGAACCACAAGGACATTTTGCAAAGTGAAATAAATCACTCACAAAGGACAAATGCTTTCTGATTCTATACATATAGAGTGTCTAAAGTAGTTAAAAGCATAGGAACAGAAAGTAGAAAAATGTGTCACCTCTAATTTAGAGCCATTCCCCTTTTTTATTCACAGATTTGACACTTTTTAAAAGACAGGACCACTGTTTTGTCACATGTCAATCAATCTGGCTATTTCTGCTGGTTTCCTCATGATTAGATATAGAAATATTTTGGCAGCATGCTGTGTTGTTGATTCAAGCCCCTTTTCAATGAGATATGCAGTAAAGGGTTAATTCAACTGGATTTGGGTTATTCAGATTCTGCATGGTCCAAAGAAAGGCTTGGATGTTGACCTGCTCCTGGGAGACAACCCTCAGTGTCCTCCCTCATAAGTGTCTTTGCCAGCCTTCCTCAGACCTGACCCATTGTCTTAGTTACTTATCTCTTGCTGCTGAGACCCTACACTCAAAGTTAAGGGGAAAGGTTTATTTAGCTCACAGTTTGTAGAGGTTTCAGTCCGTAATCAGCTGACTCCAAGGCAGAATGGCTTGGCAGACAGCATCACAGAGGAAAAACAGTTGATGGCGGGCAGAAGGTAACAAAGCAAGCAAGAGACAAGACAAGCCTCTTTCTGTCTCTTATATTGTATCCTGGCTACTGGAATTAGAGTAGTGCCAAACCAGTCAGAGAATTGATTTAGTAATCATCCACCCTTAATTCTAAGCACTCCACCATGAATCAATCACATGCTCTAGATTTAACCACCTCTGAAAAAGCACTCCCTCAGACTACATGAGGTTTTGGGGGGACACCTAGACACAAGCCATGATGCCCATACTCTAGCAGCCTGACCATTTATGTTCTCGATTCCACTTGTGGTGAACAAATGATAGCAGTGATCCCTGAGAGTATAGCCTTAGAATCCAGTGTCTTGTACAGGTACCGATGAGAACTGTACCACTGAGCTACCGCCCCAGCCCAACACCTGTTCCTACATGCCTGAGATCCTGGTGAGTTTGACCTCTTGTGGCCTAGAGACTGGGTATGTGACAAATGCCTTCAATAGAACCCTGGACACTAAGGTGTGGATGAACTTCTTTGGCTGGCAGCACTTTACTCACGTCATCCCATGAAGAAGCAATCCATTTATGTGACCCCTCTGGGAGAAAAGACTGGAAGCTCGCACTTGAGTTCCCTATCATGTCCAAAAGCATGTGTCTTTTGATATTTCTCTCTCTTTATTTAACTAGGGATTGAACACAGTGCCTTTATTTATTTGGTGGGACAGGGGATTGAAACTGAGCCTTTGACTGAACTACATCCCCAGACCTTTTTGTATTTTTTTTAATATTGAGACAGGGTCTCACGAAGTCAGGGTGGGCTCAAACTTTCAATCTTCCATACCTTGCAAGCACGTGGTCGTGAGTTCGATCCCTGGTACCGATAAAAAAAAAACTAAAAAAAAACTTTCAATCTTCCTACCTCAGCCTTTCAGAGAGTGCTAGGATTTTAGCAATGCCCCATCACTCCCAGATGCTTATTTTATTGTATTTTATTTTAGGTACCAGGGATTGAACTCATGACCTTGTGCTTGCCAGGAAGGCACTTGTACTGAGTTATATTCCCAGCCCCAGATGCTCATTTTAATTTGTATCCTTGCTGTGAAATATTCTAGATCTGTGAGTATAAAAGCACTTTTGAGTTTCATCATTCCTTCAAGTGAATTATCAAACCCAAGGGTGGCTTTGGGGGGTTCCCTGGCATAGGTGATGATTCACGTCATTTTGCTTCATTCATTTTGCTAAGGCCCTTCTGACTTTAACATAAAGATATCTTTCTTTCCTTTATAATTAGAAAGTATTCTGGTAGGTATGGTGGTGCATAAATGTAATCTCAGCACTCAGGAAGCTGAGGCAAGAGGATTTCAAATTCAAGCCCAGTCAGGGCAACCTAATGATCTGGGGAGAACCTGGCTCAAAATTAAAAATTAAAAAAGAATGTAGCTCAGTCAAAGGCTTAGGTTCAATCCCCAGTCCCACCAAATAAATAAATAAATATTATAAGTATCATTATTCTGTGAAGTGCTACTGTACGAGTGTCTTGTTTCCCAACAGTGGTCCACATCATTATTTTAGTATTTATTGATTTTTTTTTTTTTGAAACAGGGTCCTGCTCTGTTGTTCTGGCTGGCTTTTGAACTCACCATGTAGCACAGATAAACCTCTAACTCTCAGCAATCCTCCTGCCTCAGCCTCTCTAGTGCTAGGATTACAGGCATGTGCCATAATGCCACAGGCTCCATATTGATGATTATTATATGAATCAATTATTAAATGATGCTTTTCTTTTTTTTCATAATTGCATGGACTTATACATTTTAAAATTTTACCATGAGATAGTTCTTTTTTTCTTTTCTTTCCTTTTCTTTTTCTTTTTTTTTAAAGATTTTATTCAAAGAGAAACAAAAGCATGTAAAGGGTAGAGATAATACCGAATTCAAAAAAAAAAAAGATAAACAATAAGAAATCACTAGTTAATAAATTACATATTATCCTCTTAGAAATAGTTGTTCAAGTTACAAAATTAAAGCATACAAAGTAGATAGTCAAACAGTGAGAGTGTGAACAGCTACACATATATGAATCTCTACATGTATTTCTATCCTTTCTGTATTAGAGGGAAAAACATAACTTAGCAAGACAAAACAAAACAAGTTCCTATAAAAACATGAAACCAAAAAGTTGTATAAAACCACAATACAAGGTGATCTACAATGATTGCTGTGTTGTTTCTTATTATCTTCAATAGAATAAACAAGTTCCTATAAAAACATGAAACAAAAAAGTCGTATAAAACCACAGTACAGGGTGATCAACAATGATTACTGTGTTGTTTTTTATTATCTTCAACAGAATGTCTATATCATCAGGCATAACTGAATATAACAGTATAATTGAGTATAGCAGTAAATAACAATATTAGTAAAATAAAACAGTGTAGACAGTATAAAACTTCAAAGGCAGGTAATAATCAAACCAGAGTGGATATTCTAGTGGATCTTGTCATCTTCAGTGCAGTTGCCTATACTCTCAGACTTGATACTATCAATCATAACAGCTTTGAATAAAATCTATCAATACAAAACAGTGATTCAACAAACCAGATTTGATTATGATCAGTCATGGTAAAACCGTGTAGGTTTTACAGAGCTTTAGATTAACTTAATAGGAAATTAAGGATGATTACCTTACTATATCCTGTTATTCTCAGGATTACTGTCTGTGCCCTCAAATCTAGCACTGGTAGAATGACTGGAACAGAATATAACACATCTAAACAGAGTAGTGTGAGTAATGTGTGTTTTAAATCCTGGTGCACTATTAACAATATAGCATATCAAGGCCATCTATGTTAGAGTTTCTAGTTATTCTTTTCTGCTATGCTATTTTTCTGCCTTGGTTTAGTTTTCTCCTTCATTCTATTGCCTGCCCCACTCACTGAGGCCTTTCTGCCACTGTTCTTAAAATCCTGGTATATTTTTTCTCTCTCTCTAAAATGTCCTTCAGCATTCTCTATAGTGTTGGACTGGTGGTCACAAACTCGTCCAATTCTCTGTCATGGAAGCATCTTGTTTCTCCATTAATTTCTAGTGACAGTTTTGCAGGGTACATCAATCTGGGCTGGAGGCCACCTTCCTTCAGGACTTGGAAGACTTCGCTCCAAGCTCTTCTTGATTTGATGGTCTGTGTCAAGAAGTCAGCCGTGATTCTGATGGGTTTACTTTTATAGGTAATCTGTTTCTTTTCTCTGATGACTTTTAATATTCTGTTTTTATATTGAATTTCTGGTATCTTGATTATTATATGTCTCGGTGTAGCTCTGTTTTGGTTGTAGGTGGCTGGTGTTCTATATGCCTCACACAACCAAATGTCATTTTCTTTTCCCATGCTTGGGAAGTTTTCCTTAATTATTTCCATGTATAGCCTTTGTAATTCGCCTGTATGTATTCCTGCTTCTTCGTTCACGTTTCTTATTCTTAAATTGTAGATTCTCTTGTCATCTTCTAGCTTTGTATTGTTACTGTCTGTTTCCTTGTTGTTTTTAAGAGATCTTTCCTTTCATGATCACACACTGCAAACTTGTCTTCAAGTTTTGATAGTCTATCCTTAGTTTCTTTTAAGGAGTTTTGCCAGCTTTCAGTGGAGTTTTTACTTTCCTGGTAGTCTCTTTGAATCTGCTTCATGTATTCTATATTTTCTTTATATTCTTTATCAAATGTTTCTCTCCTTTTTTTGTGTTCCTCCCTTCTTTCGTCTGTATCATCCTGAGAGATGCTTCTTGAGAACATTTCTTTTATTACTCTACTCATATCCTGCTTTATCTGATTTAATATTTCAGATTTGAGCTTGTCTACTAGGTCCCGAAGAGATCTCTTAATGTCCATTGAAGCCATGTCTGATGTTGTGTGTTTGCCACCCTCAGTCTCCCTTGTTTTTCCTTCTCCTGGATCAGGGCTCTCAGGGTTCTGGGCTGGGGGCCTCCTCCTGCCTCCCTCTCCTGTCATGGCCCTGGCTTCCTCCACACAAGTTACAGTGCAGGTCCCAGCCTCTTCCCTGTTGGCCACGTTTCCTCCGAAACACACTGGCTAGGGAACTCTGCCCTTCCCGCCTGCTCTTGTCACTGAGGTATAAGCAGGCTGCATATGCCTGACCCTCCCCACCGGGCCAGCCAAACTTCAGGGGCGATCACCTGGTCAGTGCATGCTAAGCGCAGGGAATCAATTTTGGATATCTCATTGGATCCCAGTCAGGGGTGTGGCCCAGTCCAAGCAAATCGCACGAATCTGCTCTGGGGAGAGAGCAACCAACCGAAGTCACTGTAACTCCCAGTTCAGGCTCCTCCTGCCTGATTCCAACATGTTGCCCACCTGGCCGCACCCTTCCCATGGGGGGAGGGTCTCACTCCCAGCACTGACCATGTGGATCAATGAAGGTTCCTCCACTGGCTCTGCTCTCGGCTTTCCGCTGGGCTCACCAACCCCTGACTTCAGCGCTGCTGTTCTTCCTGTGAGTGGCAGCAGGAACGAGTTTGGGTGGCTCTACCTGCCGGCACAGATTCAAGCTGGTGCAATCTTGGCGGGCCATCATGAAAATGCTGTGTCCCTTTAGTTTTTAGCTGTTTCAGTTGTAGTCCCAAAGTATTTGATGAGTTTTTTTAAGTTTTAATTTCTTCCTATGTCAAGAGGATCCATCTCCCTCTGTCTGGGTCTCTCCAGGGTGTTTTATTCTGGCATATGAATTGTTTCTCCCAGGAGGCTTTGTATTCTGTTGCTCTCTGATCGGCCACCTTGTCTTCTCTCTCTTTTTCTTTTCTTTTTTCTTTCCTTTCCTTTTCCCTTTTTTTTTTTTTTTTTTGTACCAGGGATCAAATTCATGACCTCATGCTTGCCAGCAAGCGCTTGTGCTGCTGGGCTAAATCTTGGGCCATGAGATAGCTCTTTTTAAACTTTTTATTTTGCTAATTCACTAAATTTCCCAGGCTGGGCTCAATCTTTGGATCTTATGGCCTCAGCCTCCTAGAGTGCTGGGATTACAGGTGTGCACTACCACACCTGGTTTATGGATTTTTTGTTGTCTTTAAATAATGAATTATAATGTATCTGGTTTTCATTTTGTTTTGTTTTGTTTTTGGTGCTCAAAGAATCAATAATGAAACAGTGGGAACCCCTTCAAACTAGATCTTGTGCCCCACTAATTTTCCACTTTTTTCCCCACTGATTTTTCAACACTTCCTTACTTTCTGATACTGTAAGATATTTCAGATACACCCTGTATTTCCCTACTCCAGCCTTGGGATGAACCATGACACCATACAGCTCTTCTTCTTTTACTTTGTTTGATTGCTAATTCCATATAGAATCATCTACTGCCTTTAGGAATAATGACAAGGAGACTAGGAGAAAAAAACTACTTTCAATTTTAAGAGTCCCTTGTTGAGCAGGAGTGGTGATACATACTGATAATCCCAGCACTGAGGCAAGAGGATTTAGAGTTTGAGCAGAGCCTAGACTATTTAGCAAGACCCTGTCTCACAATAAAAATTGTTAGAGTTTTCTGGTGCAATAGAGAAGCAAAAGTACAAAAAGAACAGGTTGATTGAGATGAGGACATTGGAAGGAGCACACAACCCATGGCAGCTGGGCCGTCTCCTTTGACTAGAATATGGGGGGTATAGGACATATGAAACCTTTGACCAGGGGTGAAGCTTAGGACGGGCATTGATGACACACATGGAACTGATTGGAATTCACTGTGCATGTAAATAGGAAGGGGAGTTGCAATTAGGGCTGAGGAAGAAGCAGGAAGTGGTAGGCATTCCTGCTTTGGCCTTCCGTCATGTTAGACCACTGCCATAATTGTACAGTAATTTATGCTAGGACAAGAACCTTTCATTCCCATCTTTGTATTATTAGGAAAAGGGCAAAGTCTTTCTTTTACTACTTCCTGCTGAAAGGGGGCACCATATTGGAGTTAGGAAGGCTGATGGGATGAAGGTTGATGACCCTGTAGAAGCTGGTACCAGGTGTTTCAGCCAGGACAATGAATTAATCATTGGTGAATGCTCAAATCCTAGATTGGAGAAATAAAAATACAAAGTACTATGAGGAGGCAGATCACTATCATATTTAAGGACCCAGGAGAGGTAGAAGGAAAGGTATCCTTGACTTAAATATGCCATCCCATCAGGGTCACAGTGAAGTCGAATCTGAAAGAATAAATGTGGGGTTAGGAGGAGTGAAGTTATGAGAGGTGATTATTCCCCCATCTGAAAGGGTAAAAGTTGACAGTGTAGGTAGGTGGGGTTTGTCTCTGGTCCAGGAGTTGAGCCGGAAAGAATAAGAAGCATGAGAAATATAAGGCCTGATGATTGAATCATATCTGGGAAACTACAGAGTAGAAGTGGGGAGGGCTGTGGCTGTGTCAGTATAAGGGAGATAAGAGCCTAGACCCACAAGGATCTCACATTTAACTAAACAGCTGAGGGCAGAGAGAACTAAGATAGTTACAGTGGAAAAATTTTAACTAATAGAATGTTAGGGATCAGGAACAAAATAGAATAACAAAACATGACCTAGCCTGAAAATTGTGGCTGTGGGGCCTTGATGAGATGGAGATGGGAGATAGGAGATGAAATGACCGCTCAAAATTTTTAGTCAGGACAGTTAGGGTTAAGAGGACACCGCTTAGCTTGAGTGATGTGGAACCAGGATGGCAATCCAGTGACCTTGACCACTGTTGAAGTTTTGAGGAAGACCAGGTAGGGGCCACTCTATTTTAGTTGTAGTCCTATTGAGAGATCTAATAAATAAAGGCTGGACCATTATCTGACTGAATACTCTGAGGTAAACCAAACCTTGGGATAATTTCCTGTAACAGAATTTTAGTAACTGTATCAGCAGTCTCCCTGGTTATAGGAAAGGTTTTTATCTATCCTGAAAAAGTACAAAGGTGAGAAGATATTTGAGAGTTTTGTGGCGGGGCATGTGTGTAAAATCTATCTGCCAGTCCTGACCAGGGGTGTGTCTGTGAAATTGATGAACAGGAAAGGAAGGGAGTGGTATATGTCCCTGAGGAGAAGTTTTACTCTAGAGATAACAGGTGTAAGTTGTTGAGGCCTCAGAGTGTCTGGCTCAGTCTACATAAACACAAAGGAATCCTGACAATTAGGGTGAAGGGGAGATGGTAAAAAAAAAAAAGGCATTTTTAAGATCTACGACTGTGGCTGGGGATTAACTCAGTGGCATAAGTGCCTGCTTTGCAAGTGCATGGTCATGAGTTCGATCCCTGGTACAAAAAAAAAAAATCTATGACTGTAAAGTGAGTGATGGAGGGAGGGATATGAGAGAGCAAGGTATAAGGGTTTGGCACCACTGGGTGGATGGGGGTAACAGTGTTATTGATTACCCTAAGGTCCTGCACTAGATGATAAGACCCATCAGGCTTGAGTACCAAGAGAATGGGAGCATTATAGAGTGAATGAGTAGGTTTAAGAAAACCATTGTCTAAAAGGCACTTGATTATAGGTTTAAATCCTGTAAATGTTTGGGAGTTATGGGGTATTGGGGAACACAAGGAAAAATTGAAGGATCCCTAAGACGAATTAAAATAGGCATGGCATGGCAGGTGGGATTGGAGGTGTCCCAAACTATGGGATCAACCAGAGAAGAAGGGAGGGGAGGGGATGGCTTTGTGGCATGCTGTGAGGGTGTCTGGAGGACAGAGAGCTGTGGGGAGGGAGAAGGTAAAGGAGAAGTTAAGCTTTTGAAGAAGATCTCTACCTAAAAGGGTTGTGGCATATGTTGGAACTGCTAGGAAGTGATGGGTAAGGAAGAGAGTCTGGAACCTTCATGAAATAGGCCCTGTCTGCAAAGGCTGTGTAGGTTGGCCATCGATACCCACTATAGAGACTGAGGACTTAATACGAGGGCCTGAAAACTCAGGAAGAACACTATATATGGCCTCTATGTCCACAAGTACAAAGAATGTCTTACCTGAGACCTCCAGTGGACTTGGAGCTCTGAGAAGGATACCTTAATGGGGGCCTGTGGACCCTGAGCCCCATTAGTCTTCAGCAGCAGGTCCAAGTAGATCAGTCAGCAGTGAATCCGGTGGTGATGAGATCTACAAGGGCAGGGAGTTAGAGGATGGCTTACCCACTCTCTGGTGGCTAGGGCAGTTGCTCTTCCAATGGCCTTTGAGATGGCAATAGGGGCAAGGCCCCAGGGGAATGCCAGGGTTGGGGCACACTCCTGCCCAGTGTCCTCCTTTGTTGCACTTGAAGCATGGTCCAGGAGGGGCTTGGGCAGCTCCGCCTTGTCTCGGTTTACCTGTCTCAGAGCTTCAAGTGTCACTGCTAAAAGATCAGATTGTTATTTTTCCTTTTGATTTTTATCTCTGTTGTTGAAAACACAAAAAAGCCATATTAAGAAGATCTTCCTGTGGGGTTTGAGGGCCAAGTTTAGCCTTTTGTCTTGGGATCTGGCCCACAGTGGAAGGTATCTATCTCCTCCACAGTCACAAAACATCTGGTTCTCTGTGCTGGCTGTTTTGAGGCCCTAGCCTTGTCTGACTGCCTATAATAATTTTAACTGACTTAGCTGCCTATAGCATTTTTTCTCTGAAGAAGTAACCCAAACTGCCATGAGGGATAAATGGTGACCAATCTGGCTTCTTCAAACTGAAGGGGGTTGAAGTTGTTGAAAGACAGTCAGGGATACTCTGCAGAGCTTTTAACTAGTGGCCCTCAGTAGATAGCAGGCATTTTCATCTTGGGTAGGTGTACAGCTTTAAGTCTGAAGGAGACAAAGACAAAGCATCAATTAAGTATGCAGGAGTCAAATAATAAAATCAACAGGGTATTTATGAGTATAATTTTAGTAATGGCTTCCCATAAGGAGGATAAGGATAAGGTCTGGGGAATTTTAGAAATTAACATGTTATTCACTTGTTATACACACATTTAGGTTTTACAATTTTATAAGTATCCCCTGTGCTGTTAGAATGTCTAATGCCATCTGATTTTTGGAGGATGGCCTGTTTTATTAATTTTACCTTTTTATTTAAGAAGAGAGAGATCAGCTGCGGTGTCATTTAAGGCCAATTGAGTATAGTTAATTATGGCCCCAATATGCATCATATAACTTTTTCTGGAAAAGTTCTGGTGGATCCCAGCAAAAAAGAATCCAAAAGGAATTTATACTTATCTCTTAATTTTAGTTGTTGAACATCTAGAAGACTGATAACAGTAAAGTGCAGTAGAGGCAGTAAACTTAACATAGAACATTAAATGGAACTATTATTTTCTATTAACCATGGGTGTTTTAACATTTAAGCACTGAATTTGTGACATTGTTTGAACTGCTCACTATTTAAGTATCTCTAAGTATAACATATACATTACATACATTTTTGTTTAAAAATTATTATTTGACTGGTGACCTCATATTGGTCCAACTTGAATCTCCTGGCTGGAGCACAAGAAAAAGGCAGATGTCTGAATCTGAAAGAAAACAGTTGTCATCATAAACAATCCCAGTTCTATATTTGAAGGCATGAATATATCATCAGATCAGCAACAATGAATTTTTGTTGCCATATGAACTTTAATTGGGGTGTCTCCCATAAGGCTATGGAGATTATTGGGGCCTCTGATTAATGAATAAGAGCTGGTTAAAATTACCAGGTGACCACTTTCTTATTCATCAATTGAAGTCCTGTCCAATGTCTCTTCACCCCAAGAGATTTTGTTTAACCAATTCTAGCATCATTTTGACCAGCTGGCAACCTAGTTGGAAGCATGTTTTTTTTAAATCTATAACCCAAATAAACCTTGATTAAATGATCTGAAAATGTAAAAAAGGAAAAAATATTGTTGAGCTCAAATAAAAAGGAACAACTGCTTACAGAGCAGGCAAGTGAACAAACATGGACAGACAATCTGTATAGTATAAACAGACTGGACAAACAGACAACAGATATATAGACTGACAAACATGTTACAAACTCAGAGTGCACTCAAATATATTTGGCCAATTTGAATTATAATAAATAGACTAGTGTGAACCTTTTTTTAGATTAATTAATAGAGATCTCTTCAAATAAGAATAGCAGAAAAGGAACCTAATTTATGGTTACTCTGAGATAGATCAGAGAGGGAGAAAGGGACACGAATATAAACTAATCCTTAGGGGCCAGCCTGTTCCCAAAGTGGGAGTAGAGACTGAGGCTGAGAAGGCTGTGGAGTAGATGGCCACCAAGTGGCCAACCATCCAGCAGACATGTTTGGGCAATTACCCGATGATTGGCTATAAAACAGCTGCTAGTCACCATGTGACAAGGAAACACAGGCTGTTGGCGGGTTACTGTGTAACACAGTGAGGGAGTGCAAGATGGCAACTGGCCATCATGTGACCCACAGCAAGATGGTTGCTGTTGATCAAATGAGGGGCTGCAAGGTGGTGCCCATTGACCCTGAGGCCCGTTGCAAGATGGCGTCTCACTGTTGCATGGTGGAGGGCCACAAGATGGTGGCTGTCCTCCACACGAGCTACAGAAAGATGGCTGCTAAGAACCATGTGGCCTGCTGGAAGGCTGGAATGCACAGGACCACACATGGCCGGCAAAAAATGGCAATGCAGGAGGTAGGGGACAAAGAACCCTCCAATGGGATAGATGGCTCAGGTGGAGGGGATTGAGAATCTGGAGACTGGGGAGAGAAACTAAGGGAAGGATTAGAGGCCACTGGGGGTGAGGGAGGGGGAAAGGATGGTGCAGGGGCACAGAAACCTCTGGCTGAGAAAGCTGCAGGATTTGGTCTGAAAGATATAAGGGAGAGTTCCTGGTGGAGCAGAGCAAGCCAGAAGTATCCGGGCCATTATACAAGACAGAGTGAAAAACACATCCTCAGAGTTTTTAAAAAGGCCTAAAAATGAAGGGTTTCTGCCAACTTGCCACCATTGTGAAAAATGCATAAATAAAAGATCAGCTTTTTGGTTTTTATAGCCTTCTTGAGGCCAAGAGCACCAAGGTTATGAACCAGGCACCCCAGAGATGTGTTTTTCGGGGGACAGGAAATGGTTCCTGTGACCAAATTATAAGTGAGCTGAGAGAACAACTTTGCCTTGAGATGTAAGAACTTTAGCTCCCTCCCAAAGAACATGGAAATTGTCCCAGATCACACTTAACAAAAGAGATCATCACCTATTTTGAAAGTGTGACATGGAAAGTCCCAACACCCATTCTCTCGGCCGTCACCAGAAGAGAGTGGGGCGTGGTCCCAGGGAACAAAAATAACAGTTTTGCCTCAGGCTGTATGGCCTAAGGACCGGGAAAACTGCTATCTCTGTCCAAGGATGGCAAGGACACAAGCTTGGGGATTTTAGGAATGGAAACAGAAAACCCCGCACAGCAGCTCACCTGTGATGAGTGAGGAAGGTTGCTGTTGCATGCAGATTAACAGCAGCAAGTAAACAGTCTCAGAGGAAAAAATGGTGGTTCATAGGCAGGGTAGCTCCAACTGGAAGCTAGCATACTCTGCCATCTGAGTCACAAGGCACCATTATGTTAGAGTTTTCTGGCACAATAGAGAAGCAAAAGTAAAAAAAAAAAAAAAAAAACAGCAGGTTTATTGAGGTGAGGACATGAGAAGGAGCACACAACCCATGGCAACTAGGCTGTCTCCTTCAACCGAAATATGGGGGGTATGGGACATATGTAACCTTTGACCGGGGGTGGAGCTTAAGGCAGGTATTGATGACATTCGAGGAACTGATTCAAATTCTCTGTGCGTGGGAACAGGAAGGGGAGTTGTAATTAAAAAGCAGGAAGTGGTAGGAGTTCCTGCTTTGGCTTTCTGCCACGTTAGACTACTGCCATAATTGTACAGTAATTTATACTAGGGCAAGAACCTTTCAAAAATAATCATACTTTTAAAGATCTGGAAGTATAGTTCAAGGGTGAAGCACCCCTATGTTCCATCCCAGTATTGAAAAGAAAAAACGCCCAAATTCCAACTGGGTATGACGACTCTCCCTTTAATCCTAGTTACTCAGGAGCCTGAGGCCAGAGGGTTACAAATCAGAGGTCAGCCTGGGTTTGTTTTGTTTTGTTTTGTCAGTACCAAAAAAACCAGGTATCAAACTTACAACCTCACGCTTGCCAGGCAAGTGCTTACACCTCTGAGCTAAATTTCCAGTCCAAGCCTTGGCAATTTAATAAGCCCAAAATAAAATTTAAAAAGGGATGGGTTATAGCTGTGTCATGGTGCACTTGCCCACAGCATGTGTAAACCCTGGATTCAAACCAGAGATAAAGGCTGGGGGATGTAGATGAATCTTTGGATCTTTCCCTCAAGAAAACATGCATGCTTCCCTCATTTTGTCCTTGGAAAGGTAAGTGTGGTGTGTGTCAATACACTCTCGTTTGCATGATGTGGCCTTTGGTTCAAATCCAAAGCTGTCGGGTGGTACATTGAAGAAGCAAAGATCTTCTCACCTTCCAACCACTACTCACAGAGCAGACGACCCAGGTCTACCCAAAGTGCCTCAGTTTCGGGGCTGAAGGTCTGGCGAGCTCACATCTTTCAAGCAGTGGGGAACTCATGTGTGGGAAGTATCTGGAGACTTGCAGCAGAAGAGTGACAGGAACTGGCTACATATGGGCAAGATGGCACTGACTACTACAGGAGAACAGATGGGAGAGGCAGAGACACTGGTCACTGGCCAGCACTCTGGATGGCTGAATGCAGGAGGCTGAACTCACTGCGGGTCCCAGATGGAGGACTTTGAGGCCACCATTTCCATGGGCTGTTCTTGAGTGGATGACTGAGCCCAGGAGGGAAACAGCGGCAGGCCCACTCCTAGGCATCACAGAACTCCTCTGACAGGAACCTTTGGTTCAGGACCACTAGCAGCCTTGCTCAGCTTTTCATAACTATGCTGAAGCCTGCTCCAGTGGCACCCAACCTACCTTCCTTCTCGTCTTCATTCCAGATTGGACTCGCATCACAAACTAGCAGCTTTACAAGCCTCTCCTGATTCCCATCCCATTCTGTCTCACAGGGGTCTTCCATAGTAAATTATGTGTACATTTGAGCCTGTCTTGGCCTCAGATTCCAGGAGAATCTGGGCAAGCATCGAGGAGATCACAGGCAGGAGGAGGAATATCAGCAATAGGAGACAAACAGGATAACCCAGGCCAGAGATGACAGTATAGAGCAGGTTGGGGACCACAGGGTGGAGAGAAGTGATCTGATTTTGCCTTTCTTTCAAAGATACAAATTAATGACAAAGTATAGACAACCCTTTCCTGTCCTTGTCGCAGATCAGAATGCTTTATAATTATAATCCCAAGGAGAAGTTATTGGAATTCTAGTGAGTTAATTCCAATCTACCACTTCCAGTGCAACACAAGGTGAGAAGAAAGACACTAAGACATGATCCGGCCCGCGGATCAATCCGTGGGTCTCACCTGGAGAGGGAACGGGGATGGTGGGCGGGGCAAAAGGAGAGAGAGACAGAGACAAATTGAGGGCTTCCAATCAAGTCTCCTTTATTGATGTAGGGCACAGGGTTTTTATAAGGGGGGGGCGAAACATGGAGCTGGGCAGGGTAAGCATGTTGCGTGTCCACTGATTAGCTAGAGAGCAAGATCTATCTATCCAAATAAGGACAAGCTAGGGCAGGAAGCTGTTGCTAGGTAGGGGTACATGGTAACCATGACTGGGCCCTCGTCATATCCGCTAAATGCAGGAGAGGGTCATGGGTAATGTAGGCTGACACAGAATGCCCTCAGGCAGGAGGGGCGGGATGGTGGCAATTACCTTAAGCCGCTCCCTACATCTTCTCCCTTTATTATATTTAAAATCAGGAGTATGGCGAGCCCTATGGGGACAGCGCCTGTCTTAGGTCAAGGACTTTTCATATGAACCCAACCAGGCCTTACCCGTCATGGGCCTGCAGGACAGCAATTGGTCCTGTGCCTGTCTTAGGCGGCCGGTGGCGTAACATATGTGTCCTAGTTGCCCGTCTCTGGCTGCCTGTCCAGTGCCTCAGGGCAGTTGGCCCACATCATTATATGGGCCATTTTTAGGGATTGTTTCCCTCCAAGTTTCTTGATCTGCCATTGATGATAATGTACCTGAATGGGCTTGGCCAGGAGCGCGTCAACCCTATTGTTAAGAAGAGTCACGATCCTTTGGAAAATGCAGGGGCCTACAGTGAGAAGCAGTAGCAAGGTGGCCAGTGGGTCTAATAAGGGGGCAATGTAAGGAAAAAGGCCTCCCCACATGGAAGAGAGGGACGTTTTTCTGAGGTGGTCTCTTTCTGAACCACCTTTTGATTATCCCAGCGAGCGATGGTCCACTGCCAGGGTTGATGGGGATTGTCATCCATTAGGTGTAGTTGTGTCAGGAGTCCGATGATGGCCCACAAGGCTTTGGGAGGTTGTATCATCTGTAAGAGAACACAGGGGGTTGTGCCTCAGGAAAGAATATTATTCCTGGGCGTTGCATAGAGTTTTTGATGAAGGGCTGTCTATTTGTTTTATGAGGCGTTCAGGTAGCCATCTAGCTCCTTTTTCTGCCTAGAATAAACACAGACTGAGCCTCACCCCCAGATGAGAACGGGGTCGGGGCCATTCCAGGTGTTGGTTAACGGATCCTTCCATAATACCGAGGCAAACTGTGCTTGAGTTTGTGTATGCCAAAAGCGAGATGCCGCAGAGTAGCCTGAAATATCTAAGGATAAAAAGTTTAAAATGAAGAGGGCATGTGAAAGGATATTTCTGGGGAACCCCTGAGTAGGGTACCAAGTTCCCCCTTTTATTTTATCTATAGTGGACTTAAGAGAACGATGTGCATGTTCAACAATGCCTTGTCCCTGAAGCTTGTAAGGTATACCTGTGGTATGAAAAATATTAAGGCACTTACAAAATTGAGCAAATGAAGCACTTGTATAGCCAGGGCCATTGTTGGTCTTGAGTTGTTGGGGGCACCCCAGGGTAGAGAGAGCCAACAGCATGTGGGCCATCACATGTTTGGTAGCCTCTCCAGTCTGGAGGGTGGCAAAAATGAAACCGCTATATGTGTCAACTATTGCATGTATATATTTTAAGTTGCCAAATTCGTTAAGATGAGTAACATCCGTTTGCCATAAGGCATTAGGAATTAGACCTTTTGGGTTGACTCCAAAATGTTGAACAGGTAGATGGGTAGCACAAGAAGGGCAGTTTTTAAACAATTTGCCGGGCTTGTTCTCGGGTAATTCTGTGAAGGAGGCGGAGGGTTTGGGCATTGAGATGGTGTAGCTGATGAGCCCGTCGTGCCTCAGATACCTTGGAGTCATCTATGGACTCAGAGTGGGTCACAAAGACCTGTGTCCTTGTAGCAGCATCAGCTAGATGGTTTCCCTGAGCAAGGGGGCCCGGAAGGCCAGAGTGGGCCCGCAAGTGGCCAATGAAAAACTTGTGATGGTGAAGCCGAATCATATCTTGCAGTTGTTTAAACAGGTTTGTAGCCGGGGAGGCATGACCTATGGTGGCAACAGTTTCTAACAATGGAACAGACTGAGTGAGGTAAGCACTGTCAGTAAACAAATTGAAGGGTTGGTCGGGGTAAGCGGTAAAAACTGCAAGAATAGCTTGTAGTTCTGCCAGCTGTGCAGAAGATGTCTCTGTCTGGAGAGTGGTAACATTATCTTGGGTTACATAAGTGGCTCTACCAGAAGAGGAGCCATCAGTGAATACCACTGGGACATCAGGAAGGGTTTGTGAAGCTGTGATCTTGGGGAAGATGAATGGGTGACGATTAGCAAAATCAACAAGTTTGTTGGGAGGGTAATGATTGTCAGTGGTCCCTGAAAAAGAGGCTAAAGCAATAGGCCATGCCTCAGTGGTCTGAAGTAGCCAGTCCACTTGATCTTTAGTGAAGGGTTGAATAATGACTTCTGGTTCTTTACCAAAATAACATCTTCCTAATTTTCTGCCCTGAATCATTAGGTCAGAGACAGCCTGGTTGTAGGGCAATAATACCCTTCTTGGGGAAACCGGCAAATGAAGCCATATAGGGGGGCCTGTTGCCAGAACACTGCAGTAGGGGAGAACTTTGTATTAAAAATGAGGAGTTGTAAAGGTTTGTTATAATCTATGAAGGAAACGGTTTGTTGTGCAATAGCCTCTTCTACTCTAGCAAGTGCTTTTCTGGCATTAGGGGTGAGTTCACGAGGGGAGGTCGGGTCTGTGTCCCCTTTGAGGGTTTCATAAAGGGGCTGCAAGTCGTGTTTGGCTAATTTCAGGTAAGGTAAGAGCCAATTGATATCTCCCAAGAGTTTTTGAAAATCATTAAGTGTCTGAAGGCCATCAAGTCTTAATTGGGGCTTAGGGGAGAATATTTGAGTGCCTCGCAATTGGAAGCCCAAATATGTATATGGATCTGTAAGTTGGACTTTGTCAGGTGCTATTTGAAGTCCAGCCTTTTGTAAGGC
>PVLA01005678.1:0-140483 GCA_004027455.1 Hydrochoerus hydrochaeris
AGGGAGGGAGGGAGGGAGGGAGGAAGGAAGGAAGGAAGGAAGGAAGGAAGGAAGGAAGGAAGGAAGGAAGTCCCTAAAGCTCAGAGAAAACCTAGTGGAACTCACACTCCGGCTCCCGCTTCCTTGTAGTACTGCTAACCTACCCACCTGTAACCTACCCACCTCATGCTGTCCTTAGTGTGACACTCACTTGCTGAGTCCCCTTTCTCTGCATGGAGGGTTCTTGCACCCTCTCGAACCCCCACCCCTTCATGAGGGGTGCAGCGGCCCATCTTGTCCACCCTGGAGTCCGGGCATCCACATTTTTCACATACACCTGGCGAAGGTCTGAGGCAGAAGGACAGGAGCCTTTGGGACAGGTGAGACTCAGAGCAGTCACAGCATTGCCACCTCCTCTGGACGTGCTGTCTCCAGGATGCCACATGCATGCCTGGGCATCTGCTTTATCGCAGTGACAGGCGACTCCTCTGTGCCCCAGACTTTGGTCCCTTGCTTCCTCCATCCTCATCCTCAGCCTGGGACCACGCTGGGCAGACAGGGATGAGCGGCAGGTGGATGGGGGAACTGCTGCCACCTTTGGAACGTGTGGCCCCACTGAGGCACTTGGTGTTTTTGTTTCCCCGCAGACATCGTCAACTGTGACCTGAAGTCCACACTGCGAGTGCTGTACAACCTCTTCACCAAGTACCGGAATGTGGAGTGAGGGCCTGGGCTCCCGCTGCAGGCAGACTGGACCAGCCCCAAGTCGCCTGCCCTTGCTTGTTCCTGCTCTGTGCTCTCCTACAAGCCCAGTGTTTGCAACCAGAGATAGTGGGGATTGGAACTGAAATCAGGAAGGAAGTGACCCATAAATCTCTGGGCTGACCCTACCTCCCAGGTCCCAGGAACTGACCCAGCCATGACCCGAGAAAGCTGTCCTTGTGCAGGTGCCAGGCCCCAATTTCCCTCCGTGGGGTTTGGAAATGAGCTCAGGCCAAGTGAGTCCCTGGAAGATAAGCATGATAAAGACCGTAGTTACTGTTCATGGGCATAAACTGTGCAAGCCACCACACTGAAGTACCCTGCTGGATTCACATTCCTTAACCCTCACGGCTCTGTGGAAGTTGGTGTTCTAATGCCTTCTGACAGATGAGGAAACTGAGCTTTGTAGGCGAGCGACTTCCCAGGAGCTGGCATTTGTTTGTCCTCTTTGAACAACTTATTTGTTAGTAACTGGTCAGTCACATACAGCACATGCTTCATGCCTGCACACACTCAGTATCTTCAAAGAAGCCCCGGGGGCACTGATCTCACCATCAAGGCAGGGCAGGGCAGGGCTGGATGATTCACACTGACATTGGCAAATTGAATTTAACCTAATTAATAGTGGGTGTGTGGCAGGAGTCATGTCCCTCAAATTCTTTGTACAAATGAAAATTACTCTTAATTCCTTCAGATTTCTAATAACCCCATACTCTGGTTTCACGGTGACATTTGGGAAAGATTCTGTTTAGAATTAATGTGGTGGCACATTTTGCAGCCTCTTTGCTTGATTGCATGTAATGGAAATGCCCTATATTTTCCTGCAAAATAAATACTCAATTCATTATCGTTAGGCAAATGTACAACGTACTCGGGCACCACAGAGAGCTGGGCACAGGCTCGTATGAGCATCGCCTGGGAAGTAGGGCTCTTCAGCGGAGACCCTTGAACTTTAAAGAAAGGAACTCCTCTCTGCCTTCTAATTGATCATTTAGACCAGTCTGGCTAAGTCTGCCCACATGCAATTACCAGCTAATTCGGGCAAGGAAAAATGTAAGTCGTTTAGACCAAAGCCGAGCAGTTCCTCTGCGTGGGTGACTGAAGGCTTGTGGTTACTCGGATCTCCTATATGTGAACCGGACTTTGAATTACAGAGCTCTCCTTGGTCCAGGAGGACAAGGGAAGGGGCTGAATGGGGGCAGAGAGGCAGCACCTAGGGGAACAAGAAGCAGGGGGAAATATTTGCACGCTTAACATATAGAGGAATAGCCTCAAAGATGAGAGAAGTGTAGCTTATGGTACTTAACGCTTGTGTCCTAAAATTGACCAAGGCCCTGGGATAAATCATTGTCGGTGCTGATAGTATATCTTCATTCCAGAATTTTTATAAATACACCAATTATGTACAGCCTCCGCAGCAGTCTCCCAGCAGAATGGTGTGGCTGCCTTGTCAAAGCCCGTCTCTGCTTTGAGGGATTTCTGCACCACCCAAAATCAGGCTTCTGGTTGTCCAAAACATTCCTTTAGCTTTCTCACCAATCCCCCCATAGCAGCTACTGCAGTAACTCCGAGCCCAGAGATTTCAATATGCTGCGTATTTCTTTGGATATTTTTGCTCTAAGAATTGTTACTCAGCATCATGAACATTTATGATATAAGGCAATGTACCATCTTGTGTCAATTTATGTACAAGAATGTAATTCTTTTCTACATAGATATCATGTTTATCTTTGGTAAATACTGACTATTAGTATAATGTTTCTTCTTGCTCTCTTTTAAGTGTCTGGTAGCAAATCAAGATTTAAAAAATTACTTGGTCTCCTTGAGCAATACAAAGTGGGATGAAATGCGAGAAATACATTCAGTCAAACACGCTTTGCCGTATAAATCTTGTCTCCTTTTTTGTCATTTTTCCTTCACATTTAAGGTACAGATGTACAGGTACCCTTATTAAGAGCACTTCTTTTATTAAAAAATGTATTTGAATAATGAAAACACATTGGAACACATGGAGAGTTCTTAAATAACAGTGCTAACTTACCAGAAAATAGTGCTTCAGAATAGGTGGTCCCAGAATCAAAAGAGTGACTCGCTTTATAACCCTGTCATCTCATTCCTGTAGACTCCGCAATCTCCCTCCCGAAGACGTGACCGTGGTTGTGGAAGGGGAAAGATACACCAGAAAACTTTACCTTTCTCCCCTGAATTGGGGGGAGAAGAAACTGAAATGGGAATCAAGCAAGTCTCAAACTGGAGACACAGCTCGGTGGTGGAGCTCTTCCTGCCTGCACCATCTGTAAGGCCCTGAGTGTGGTCCCTGGCACTGCAGAAAAGGAATAGGTCTCTGAAGATTTTTAGTACTGTTTTCTCTTCTCAATTTAAATTCACTATTTTTTTTAATAGTTAATACAAAAATAGCACAAAACTCTAAAGACATAAATGGGTATCTAATGAAACACTTGAGTCATTTCCTCCTTCCCCAGCAACCATGATCCTCAGCTGTTTGGATCATTTCTTACGCACACTTCCAGGGATACTCTGCATGTAAAATCTTTGGGTCTAAAAAAAAAAAAAAAACATAAATAGTCCCTTATACTTGCTGTCTTACTGATTTGTTTTGTTGTCTTCCTGTCATGTTTTATCTTGGAGATTGCTTTATTTTGGTTATTTTTTTAAGATCTGTATACATTTTTAAATGAGAATGCAAGCACTCTGTAAATCCAAATGTGCACCTTTAGTCTGTTGGTGCTGGGAAGGCAAGTCCTGCACGGGGGGAGAAGCACCTCTACTGGGAGGTGCAGGGGTGTCGTCTGGGAGGCTGCGGGCCTGGTACCGGAGGCATCCTTGCATGCCTGGAACTGAATTTTAAATCTCTTTGAAAACATTATAATCAGCTTTGTGTAATTTTTTTCTTTTCTTTTGGTGGTGGGGATGGAACCAAGGGCCTTGCTCAAGTTAAGCACACATGCTTAACTACGACACCCCTGACCCCAGCCCAATTGTGTGCAATTTGATTGAGGTTTCATTTTTACATGTTACTAGGTCTACCAACACATAATTGACTAAGAATACATTATCAACTTTACTGAATGCCCTACAGAATTGTGCTGGGAAGTCCAGCTGCCAGCCTCACAGGGTTGGTCTGTTACAGTCAAAGTCTCCAATTTCCTATGTGCAGGGGCCACTGGCATTTCCAAAGTCTTGCTGGAGGAGCACACCAGCAGTGTTGCCTTGAGTTGGTTGCAGTTTTCAACTGCTGCCATTGGTACTTTTTAATTATGAATTACTGTTAGCTTAGCTTTATCATTATCTGTTTATTTTGTTGTGGGTTACTTGGTTAACCCTGCAGAATATATTGAAGCTTATTTGCATCAACAGTATTCTAGGGCTGTAATTTTCCAATAACTAGCCTGTACGGCATGTATACATTGTGGTTCCATTGTGAATCATTCTACTCCAGAGCTAGAGCAAACGTATACATAATCCACTCCCTCCAAATTGCCACTAATTTATTTTTCCACTGGAAAATAAGACAGATGGAGTTGGTAAATCAACCAGTTTTGCCCTGCCTAAGTGGGGACAGATCAAAAATAATTGAGATCCTTTGCCTTTAATAAGTCCCACTTCAGGAATCCTAGCTGTATAGTACATATTATCTGGGCAAGATGGATATGTCATGAAATCCTCACTAATTCTCATACTGCATGTTGTTTTCTTCCATAAAATTCACTTAGATCTGTTGGGAAATTTAAGAGTTGCTGCAGATACTGAGAACAAGAGAACTACACTGAGATGCAATGCTGGGTAGTGGGTTAACTCGCTCATTAACTAACGATCCCTCCTCCGTGCACCAGCTTCACAAATTCTTGCAGAGTCAAATCTGACAGAGAAGTCGCTGTGAGATGATCATAGCTGTAGCTGCAAGGGTTAGATCAACAAACACTAAGTCTCTGCATTTTTTTTTTCTCTGAAATAATCCTGGGTTAGCTCTACAATTTGCTGATGGCCCTCTCTTTCCTGATGTGGCGACAGCTTATGGCAATGTGTGCATGTGTGTCCCCGGCAGCAGTGCACTTGATGGTGCTCAAAGCAGGACCCATCATTCCCAAACCAAGCCTGGACACCCTGAGAACTACAGGCTTCCAGATAGGAAGCTGCTGATAAAGCAGCTCTTAAAGTCCTTTCTGTAGGATATTAACGGGCATTGGGTGGAAAATGTCTAAAGTTTGGGAACATATGGCTAAGAAGGTAAGCTAGCTTACCCCAATTTTGTTTTTGTTTTCTAACTGGAGCCCATATCAGAGTTTCCTACACTGAAGAATATCAGTACTACAAAGGAAAATACACTAAGGAACCCAGAGACAGGATCAGCTACGTTGTTTGACCATGGGACCCATTTGACTCTTAAGAAACGGCTAGGATGAGTACTCCGTAGCACTCGCCCACTCACTTAGCCAGTTAGCCACAGATCGAGCAGTTAGGTGCTGAGTGACAACACACCGTCTAGAGAAGGAGACACGCAGCCTAGTCAGTGGTGGCAAACCTGTGGCACATGTGTCACAGTGGGCTGTTTGTACCATTGAAAGCTAAAAGTTTCGCTATCTTGGCCTAGTGTTACAAAATGCGATAACCTCTATAAAGTAGTCTGCCTTCCATGTGTGAGTTCTGCACCCACAAAGCCAATCAACCACAGATCAAAAAGCCTGAACAGGTCTAGACTTTTCCTATCGTTATTCCCACACAATACGGTGTAATTATTCACATAGCGTTACATTGTATCAGGAATTGGAAGTCATCTAGAGCTAATTTAAAGTATAGGGGAAGAGGGTTGCACAAGCTACATGCAAGTGCAATTCCATTTTCTACCAGGAACTTGGGTAGATGCAGATTTAAGTATCTGTGGGTGGTCCTGGAGCCAGTCTCCCGCAGATACAAAGAGACAATTGTACTGAAAACTGAGAGGTCTAATTTAGATTTTGAACTTAGGAGAGGTCTCTGGCAAAGTGACTTTTTAAAGGGATATCAGAGTCAAGTGCAGAGCCTGCCATTCAAGGGGAAAGCAAGGCTGGGCTCCCCAGGCAGGAGAAGACTTGGTTCCTTGGAGGACCCAGCAGGAAGCCAGGATGGCTGAAGTACAAGGCATTAGAAGAGGGGTCAGACTGCAGGGATCGGAAGGAAAAAGGAAAACATTTAGAACCATCTCACTGCATGGGAAGCCACGTGAGTGACACAGAGGTCTGGGACTCCTCACCTCCAGACCCTGGTCATGGCTGGAAAGCAGGAAAGGAGGTGGAACCTCTGCCCACCACATCCCCCAGGTTTGTTGCCATGACAACTGCTGGGAGCCCTCCCTGCATGCACCCAAGGCTGCAGACAGGGGCAGGGACTCCCAGGTCAACCTCAAGTTCTCTGCATGTTACCGTCTGAGTTTGAACAAGACTGAAAGAGGACCACCAAGCATGCCCATGCTGCCGAGCTTCTCACGGCAGTTGATGTCTGTCTTATCTCTGTGCAGGTCCCACGACACACGAGATGCTGTCATCCAACCTATGTGTAGCACAAGGTACAGTTGTCTATTAGTACCCAGCTCCGGGATCTCCTGCACATACCAAAATCTACAGATGCTCACATCCCTTCTATAAAATAGAATAGTTGCTGGGCACAGTCATGTAAGTCTGTAACCCTAGCTACTCTGGAAGCTGAGGCAGGAGGATTTCAAGTTCCAGGGCAGCCTGGGCAACTTAGCAAGACCATGTTGTCATAAAACACACCAACAGGTGAGTTTCTCATGAAACCTCCTTCATAGGTATAGGTTTATTATTTTGCTGGGGGCTTTGAAATGCCAGAAATATCCTGGGAATCCCTACCCAAGAGTTCCTTTTTGGAAACCAGTGGGTGGCTGCCCGAGATGGATGCTTCTCCTTCATCGGCCCCATGGCCTGAGCAAGCTCACTCTTGCCTCAGTTTCCCCAAACTGTCCACCTGCAGATCAACACTAGCTTCAAGGCTGGCCCTTGAAAGGCAGGCATGAAGGAAATGGAGAAGCACAATGATGAAGAGAAAGGGTGGTGTATCAGCGAGGCAGACTTTTCATTTTTTTGTATTGATTTTCATGTTTTCACATCTTCAGATGTGATTGGTTTGCCCAGGGCGACATTCCAAGACACACAAATGTCATTAAGGCAACTGCTTTAACCAGTGTGATGTTTTATTGAGGTGGACAGGACAACAGATAAATATTTAATCTGTTCACGTCCACACAGTATGGGAGCGAGGGTGCGGGCTGTACAGTTTTGCAGCTCTGCTGCGGCTTCCTGGAAACCTTGGAGATGGCCTTGCTGCTCGCCTGCAGGAACACAGTGCCTGCCTTTGGCAAATATTTGTCGGTGTTTCTGAAAGCAGATCCTGAAGTCTTTTCTTGCTCAGGCTGCAAGGGCCAATGTACATCTTCCCTTATTTGTTCCAATATTGGAGAATATAAACTCTCCCTAGACTGGAGCACTTTGGAGTAAAATAATGAACAGTGAGGAAATGAACAGCAACACAGTCACAGGAGGCTGTGGGCTCCCTTCTCTCTCTCCATCTGTTCTCTGTCCTGAGCTCTCTGATCAGGGCAGCATGCTTGGTGAGCCACTGCATTTCCTGCCTCAGCTAAACCTGTAGTGTGTGTGTGTGTGTGTGTTGTTGGTTCTCCCTACCAATTCCCACAATGTCCTGCTGTCCTCCTTTGGAATCATGTGCTGTCCAGACCCATAACCAAGCTGTCATTGCCTGTGAGAAGCCAAGCTCACCAACAATGGCTCTCATCAAGAGGTCTGTTTGAATAGCTTTGGTTTACAAAATTCAGTGATCCATATGTTTTCATTTGCAGATTACAGGGCTTCCTGACCTGCCTGCTTTCAGGGTGATTTGTCAGCACAATAGGATTTTTCTTTTCTGGACTTTTCATGAAGATTCCAATCCCCACATGAAGTGTTCTCACTCACAGCAGCATGGGGATGCCTAGCACCGATAAGGTTGGGCTCCAACCACCAGGGGACAGGAAGAATTCCAGTTCACATCCCTGAGCTGGCCACAAGCAGGGCACCGATGGCCAAGTCATGCAGTCAAGTCAGGGAATACAGGTGAGATGTCTTTCCCATGTACTGCCTTATTCTGTATACAGAATAGGATCAGCAAATGCAGGGAGCTTTTCCAACTGACTCCTCCATCCAGTGGGTCCCACTGTACTTCAGTGGCATGCATGAGAAACCACTGAAGGTCCCAGCTAGATTATCTGAGAAAATGCTCCAGTCCCAGTTTCCATGTAGTTTCCTTTAGGGAGACCTCCCTCCCCCGTCAGCAGCCTTGTGTTTCACACACATTTGCTACTACCAAACCTGTGTGACTTACGCGAAAGTCTGAGGCAGATTCAGGGTCATTTTCTTAAAGTCTTACTTGTTCCTGGAAAATCACCATCTTTCTGCTGCAGATTCCAAACAGCCCTCAGGGATCCAAAGTCCAGCCCAGAATCGACTCCTAGCCATTTTACCTTTGTCTCCACAGCCAGAGCTTCTGTGCCACTTGCGACCCACTCCTTGGCCACCCCTGCTTGTAAAGGTTGCTACTCTCATTCCTCAGAAGGGATTGCTGCAAACAGCCACAGAATGGGCATGCACCAGCCTCCTGTCCAGCTGCCATTGAGGGCTCCCTGGCTCCAGAAAGCCCTCTGTCATTCTCATGCGTTGCCTTCCTCTCCCCAAGCTCCTGCTCCTTCCTTCTGCCAGTGCCCTTCCTCTTATTTTCTCCCTCTCTGTCTTCTCACATCTCTTCTCGCTGCCTCTCTTCTTCACTTCTACCTTCCTCACTCCCTCCACCCCTTGCCTGCTCCAGGATGAGGGGCTTGATGGCAAAGTCCTGTCCCTCCTCCACAGTCCCCCGACATTCACTCCAGACACAGGCACATTTCCAGGACCGCCGCTGGCGCACTGTATGTCCCGACTCACTTTTTCCTTAGGACTCTTTCTAGGCTGTCTAGAGACCCCGCTGCCTCCCTTTCTTCCCTGAACACTAAAATCTGCCTCTAGTTTACAGAAGCTGAAATTGGTTTCTGAGGGGGTCAGCTAAAAATCCAGTGGGGCTGGTCTTAGGCTGGTGGGGAACAGAAGGATTCCTGCAAGGTGGGCTGAGCCACAGGCAGCCAGCATGAGGGGAGATGGTGCCATTGCCCTGGCTCTGCGGCACCTGGCCTTGCTGGGAGGCCGTCTCCTGCCTCAGGACCTCAGCTGCCATGGTTGCAGCCTTTGTCCTCTCCTCTTAGCCTCTGGCTGTGGCTCTGTCTGATCCTAGGCAAGGGTCAGTCCTCTCCCCAGCTCCAAAGATCAAGGTTCTCTCTTTGCATCTCTTCCAGTCCACTACTGTTTTCTTTCCTTCAGAAAAAAGTTGGGTCTTTCTAACTTTGCATCTTCTAATAGGCTACCCCAAACCTCCCTGCACACCCAAACGGAAAGTGGGGCTCCCATCCCTGTTCCTTCCGTGGACATCCCCCTTCTCTCTCCCTGCTCACAAGAAAGTTCTGAATGTCCCTGCAGCCTTTTGATTCTACTGACTGCTTCTTTGTCACTTGATTACCTCCTCTTCAAACCTCCAAGTATCCCCTGCACCTAGGCAGAGCCTCTGATGCCTATGCATCTCAAGGGCCTCTGCACTGGCTTCTCTTTGGTTCATCCAAACTGCCTGTGCGCCCTGCCTACACTTTCTGGAACACAGCCTAGGTCATCTCACGACTCTCAAACACCAGAGCTGACCCCCACTGAGCATGGATGGTGTGCGCTTTATAACAATCATCTCATTCTGTCATTTTGTTTTTGTTTTTTTTTTTTTGAGGTCAAATGGAGCCTTTTCTCCTGAAGGGAGAAAGCAAACTGCCCGGCACCTACAGTGCATTTATTCATGCAATCAGCATATGAATAAGTTCATGTCATTTTGTCCTTTCAGCAACCATACAAGGTCAGTCCTAGTATCTTCCCTATTCTAGACAAGAAAAATGAAGGCGCAGAGAGATTTAGTGACTTGACCCAGGTCATAGGCCTTGTAAGTGACAGAGGTGGGTTCTAAGCTGGGAAAATGGCTCCAGATCAGGTCCTAAACACATGCACATGAACTACTTTCTCAGAATCCACATGACTTTCACCATCCACAGGCTCCTTTGCCTTCTCGTGAGCTAGTCCCAGCCACCCCACTGCACCCAGACCAAGCCTCTGGTTTGCAGAAGACCCTTTGTTTCCTGCAGCTACCAATTTCCTCTGCCTGGTATTCAAAGAGAATTCCGGAAACAACCTGGCTGTGAATGGAAAAGGCTGCCATGGATTGATTCATTCTTCATCTGTTCCGTAACTGTTTCCTGTGTTGCTACACCATGCTAGGCACAGGAGAACCCTGCAGCAAACAGGCCGACAAGCTTTCACCCTGTGCACATGTGCTCTGGGGGCTTTCAAGCCTTGCAGCTCTCTCCTGACCCTGAGTCCAGATCTTACAGGGAACTGCCAGCATCTCCTGCCAAGCTTGTCTCCACCCTCTGCAACCTGATCCCTGCTAGGGCCTGCTAATCCCCTTTGGCTGAATCCTGTGTAAACCGTGGCCCCTGAGATAAGCTCAAGCCCCTTTGTGCTGAGAGGCATGGCTCAGTGATGATCACAGCGATCCTGTGATCAGGTAGGTACAATCTGCCAGGCAGTCACGCTGTTATCTCTCTCTTACAGAAGAGTTAGCAGAGATTCACCAGCAGAGGTTCAAAGGGGTTCACCAGCAGAAATTCAAACCAGACTCTCTCACACTCTAAAGTCTTCATTCTCTCCGAGACACCCTGCCACTTCCATGTGCCTTTGACCTTGGCTCCCCTGAGCCACACAGGCAGGAAAGCAGGTCAAAATCAATATCCATGTGGTTTGACTTCCATTGAGAGTCGGTGTTCTTTTTAATATCAGCAAGCCTGTGTTTCCTCTTGATTTTGTACATCTACCTGTGTCATTAATTCATTAGTAAGTGGGAGTGGCGTGGGGCTTTCCTTAACATGGCTGCAGGAGACTCTGAAATGGGATGCTGGAGGCTCTTCTCTCCGCAAACACTCAGCTTCTTAGAGGGCCCTGAGAAGAGGCAAAGGTCTGAAGGCCTGAGGGAATCCTCATTACTTCTCCAAAAATAAGTATCTTGTCACTGCCCTGGGGACACACAGGGTTGCCTTCCTCTGGGCAGAGAGGAAGCAGGTCTTGCTTGAGGCTTCTGGGCTGCAGAGAGGAAGCAGGTCTTGCTTGAGGCTTCTGGGCTGCAGTTAGTAGGGAGAGAAGAGCCTGTTCTCGGAGGCCTTAGATGGGGACAGCTACTGGGCAGTGCCCCGGCTGGCCACTGCTGGGCCCAGAAAAAGAGCCCAGCCCTGCTGATGTCTCACCGGTAAGGAGCACACAAGGTGGACACAGTTCAGCCAGGGGAACAGGGAGGGAGTGGGGAAGAAGAGGGTTTGCAAAGGCAGGAGTGAGCCATGGGCATCAAGCACAGCTCAAGGACAGGGCAGTACTGCCACTCACAGAGGGGGCTGGGCTGCTTCTGCAAGGGACAGACAAGGGGACAAGCTGGAACTAGTCTGCTGTGCCTGCCCAGTCCACTGGGACAGGATGAGGCAGGAGCTTAGGCTTGTGAGCTGTACAGGAAGCAGGAGAGGCTACTGTCAGCCAACAGTGGCCAGGCACCCCAGCTACACTCCACATCTTCAGTCACAGAACTTTTTCAGAGCTGCGGAGCTACTACTGCGTGCCGTGAACGTGCCCCACCCAGCATCCCCACCACTGCCAGCACCAGGGAACTGGCTCCTAAATCTGCAGCTGAGAGCACAAATGGATCCAGCAGTTGAGGAAAAAAAAAAAAAGGGCCTGATAGCAACCCTGACTTAGGGCCCAGGTGAGCCCAGAGCCCCGTGTAGACACACATGGTTCCATTGGCATGACCTGTGCCCAAGGGTGAACTGACGTCAGCGCAAGTCTCTCCTTCTGCAGTTTCAGGTTTACTCATGCGAGCCTCTACGTCAATTCTGTTTGAAAAGTTAAAGATGCTTTCTCAGTGCAAGTCCATGATAGCTCTGCAAGTATCTTTCCAAATGGAATTCCAAGGGAAAGAAAGAAGAAAAGCACAGGCCACGTGCAGTCAGCATCTTCTGCCATTTGATTTCTCATCTTAAAAATCTGGCATCAAGTTACACGGCTGCAGCCCGGGCTCAGGGTAAGCCCAGGGAAGAGAGCACAGGCACGTTTTATAGACACAACCAGAACCCTGAAAATGTGATTTACAGGCAAAGGGCCCGGGTTCCAGCTCTGGGATTTGCTAGCTGTGTGATATCAGACAATACAGTTTCTTTAAGCTTCCTCCTTCGTCTGGGGTGAGATGTGCAGGAGGGAGGTGGGTGTCCTAGGAGTCACAGGTTGAACGCTGGCTTTGGCTCTGTTTGCCTGATCAGAAGGCATCTCCTTCTCACCTTACCCTCTCTTTTCACACCTGACTCCCACCAAAGCTGAGCTCCAGCTACACTAGGACCACCCCAGACCCAGGAGGACTACCCTAGAATCCAGTAACTGTCAAGGAGATTAATGTAAACTGGGCTTGGTGGCACATAGCTGTAATCCTAGCTACTGAGGAGGCTGAGGCAGGAAGATTGCAGGTTCCATGCCAGCCTGTGCAACTTGACAAGAACCTACTTCAAAATAAAATTTTAAGATGAAGTTAGGGGTATATTCAGTGGTAGAGCATTTGCTTAGCTTGTGGTTAAACCCTGAGTTTAATCCCCCACATCACAATGGAAAGAGAAGTCCAAATGAGGACATCTGGTGGCTGTGGACATTCTGTGAACCCACAAGTACCACAGAAGAGTTCAGTTCTTACTGCTATTCTCATTCCTGTACTTATTAGATGTCAGAGTTGGCAAACAACAGCACATTTACTCTGTTCCTCACATACCTATGACACCCACTGCCAATCAATCCAGCTCTGGCTCTTAGATCAACTAGCAATGTCTGCAGTGAGTTAGAAGGAGGCAGGAATATTACAAGGAAAGCTATTTGCCATTGTGACGTGGTAAAATTATAAAACTTAAGATGCTAATATGAGGCTCCAAATAAGTGCCTGAAGCCTGTGTCTGCAGTAATTAGTTAAAGGGCAGGAGATAGAATCTATAAAATCACAGCCATCCTCCAAACAACACAGTGAGTGAGAAGACAACATGTTGATGTGCCCAGGGAAGGGCACATCTGTGGTCTGCCCCTGGAAAATCCCCTTTCCTGTAGTGTGGAGGGCTGTGCCAAGCATAGGCAGGTAAAATGATGTAGCCAAGACAGCCCTGCAAAAGCAGGTAGAGCCATCTCACCCAACTTCCTGCTTCTTCCCCCTGCAGGCAAGCAGAGCTTCCGGACATCTATGTGTCACCAGCCACTGTATCTGACCCCAGTAGCCAGACAGCGGCCCTGGAGAATGGGACCTGGGAGTCCTTGGCTAGGTCCTCAGCGTGGAGGAGCAACCACAGCGAAATCCAGAAGGCTCTTTGGAGAAGCCTGCAGTTTGGGAAGAATTCTGCTAAGTCATAAATGCTTCACATTCCTCAGCTTTTGCCTTCAGAATTTCTGGCAGCCCCAGGCAGGAGCCAAGTATTTACAGACAACACACAAATTTCTCCTGCACTGGGAAAGGCCAGACCAGGCCAGGCTCAAAACCTAGCTATCAGCAGACTGAAGCTGGGCTCTAGAAAGGTCTGGGGGCAGGAAGGGCTTGCAGGACAGATGCCATGGTACCTCCCAGGTCCCCTTGAGACCAAGAATTTCTTCCTCCTTCTCTTTCCCTCCCCATAACAACCTTTCCCCCTTCCCTGGGCTCTGCTGAGGTAAACTGTACCTAAGTTCCAAGTCCACACACCTGCTCCTGGGGACCAGTCTCCTATTTCCACCTGTCCCTGTACCCTCGCAAGTGTTGCTTGGGTGCTCTGAGCTCCCAGCAAGTAGTTGCTGTGTCTCACAGGTGTTCTGGGGACCCGCTTCAGGAAGCCCCCTGATTCATAGGGACCCAGCCTGAGGCTCGTAAAAAGCAAAGGGAAGAGAGAGAGTGAGAGTGTGTCAGAGATGATCATGCAAGCATTCAACAGTCCACCCCAGCCCACGTGCCGACACTGCGGGAACACACAGAGCTGATTGGTGACAAGGCTGCACCAGGGCCCTGTGACTCCCTGCCCTGTATTTCTGTAGGATGATACAAAAATCAACAGTCTGTTTGAATACCTTCACTGTGTGCAAGTGTGTCCCCAACTGTCACCCATGAGATAGGTGTAACCAACTGTACTTCAGACAGATGGTCAAACGGTCCCCAAGGGTTATGAATGAGCTGTCTTGACCACCCAGCTTGGCTGCACAGAGTAAGCCAGGCCCATCTTGGGGGATGGTGAGAGGCCACAGCACAGGGCCATCACCTGCCAGGCCTCAGCCTGAGGTTTAAGTAGCCATCCAGGTCCAAGCCTGTATCCCTGTACAGTGCTACATTGTCTCCGCACTTTGGGGAAGTAGGGTCCTTCTTCGTTTATGACACATACTAGGCAGTGCAACTCTGGGCAGGGCCTTCCTTAGGGCCCGGTGTGGCCTCTTTGTAGGCCACAATGACCTTTTGCAGGTCAAGTTCCTCTTCACTCCTCAGGGCAGCCCCGGCCGCTGCTGCACTAACCCAGGCAGCCCAGAGGGAGAGTCGGGATTTCAACCAACGCCCTGCCGCTCCCCGGGCACATGCACACTCCAGACCCAGAATCACTGTGACCCAAGATATGGCTCAGGGAGAGGCAGGGTGCTGCACAACCAGGGAGACATGAGAAGAGTGCAAGGCAGGGGGCGCATTTCACAGTCAGACATTACAGTCATGAATAACCAGGAAAGAGAGAAGGCTCCAAGCACCGTGTAAGGATAAGGAGATAGAAACATCAATTACCTGGATTTGAGCCGTGCATATTAGATCATCACACCATCCCCCATAAATATGTGCAATTAAAACAAAGAACTTGAAGGGTAAGTTAACAACAACAACAAAAATCCCTCTTTGTTACACAGCAGCCAGGACAGAAAGGAGGAGCTTACTACACTGCAGGGTAAGCTGAGACCAGGCAGACCCACCCATACCACACAGCACCCACAGCTGCCCCAGGCTTTGTGCATCTCTGATGATCAGGCTTCACCTGCATCTCTGCCTCCTGCCATCCAGCAAGCACAGTGCCCTGATGACCTCAGGCTGAGGCCCGACAGGTGATGGCCCTACGTTGTGGCCTCTCACCATCCCCCAAAATGCCTGCGCTGTACCTTGCTTTCCCAAAGGAAAGCTTGCTGGCCATCATCTCGCCTGTTCCTTCCTGGAGGCCCTGGCACCGTGCCAGTCCTCAGCTCTCCTCCAGGGCTTAGAAGTGGGGATGTCAGCATTGATCGGCCGGAATCTAGCCATTGGTTATGATCCTCCTTGAAGAACAGAGGTCCCAGAATTCTGCTATGGTCAAGGCCAGCACAGGGGAGGACCATGTCATAGGATTTAGACAAGGTTTGGATGAAGTGGGTCTGGGAAGAAATAATCCCAGAGACAGACATGGGGTTCAATATCCCCCATCATGCAGAGAGGAGGAATGACAAGGACTTGATAGATTCAAAGCTGCAGAGAAGTCCCTGAAGATCAAGGCTGAGCACCAGGTCAAAAAGGCCCCAGTTCTGGCCCCTAGGCTGGAAGATTGACATGTACTGGGGTAGCAGTAGTAGCCCTGGAGAAGTTGGGGAAGCCACAGGCAAAAATTGAGGGGTCTCACTCAACCTGGGAATGTTGGGACATTCAGAAACATGTGCCTGAGAAGGGCTGAGAGTAGTTAGTCCCAAAAAAGTGAGCCAGATGGGGAATGGTGAGCCCCAGAGATGCTCCAAGATATAGGTTATAGGGTGATCAGCCCAAGAGAGGATTTGGACAGACCAATAAAAGATTCAGAGCAAAGTGCTCAGGCTGGGGAGCCAGGCAGGCCCCAGAGCATCAGGATGTACATCATCAAAAAAGGAGCCCTGAGATGGCAGTTCAAGAATCAGCTCCAAGGGGCTGGGGATTTAGCTCAGCGGCATAAGCGTCTGCTTTGCAAGCACGCGGTTGTGAGTACCAATATAAATAAATAAATAAATACATACATACATAAATACATAAGAATCAGCTCCAAGTGCCTGAGAGACCTTTGGCAAATCACTTTGTCTCTGGGTCCAGACCCTGCAGAAAAGCATGGGCCTCTCAAAAAGAGGGAGGAGAATCAGTCGTGAGATTATTAATGAGAATATAGTAAAAGATTATTTTCAAACTTGGTGTAGGGGTAAGGGATGACACAGGTCTGGTGACAGCAGCAAATGGCCAGTACCCTGCCAAAACAGGAACATAAGGCTGTGACTGAAACCCAACACGATCTACAGTCACAAGAAAAGGCCACAGGACAAAAGCCATGGGTTTGGCAATGGAATCCACTCTGTCCTGCCAAATAGACAGCAGAAACATAAACAGCCCCACTTTCTCCTTGGCCATCCGGTCTCCAGCCAGTGCCTCCCAGTGGGAAGCCAGTGGCCAGGGCGCTCAGATACTGCTGTCCATAGGTCAGCCTTGCTGGACACACGGAATGGTGCAGAAAGTTTACAAGTGGGCCTGAAGAGCAATCCAAGAAGCTCTCCCAGGAAACAAGAGGAGGAATCAGTGCCTATACTGCTTAGGATCCGTAGGAGGCATAAACTGCAGACCCAGGAGGAAGGCACTGGGTGCTACTTCAGATTCTCCATAGGTGAAGTCAGGAAAGGAGGACTGAGTGGGGATCCAAGGATAGAACAGTCTGGAGAGCTTGGTAGAGGACTCTAGAGACAGCCGAGTTCAAGCGTGAGCGTGAGTTCGAGTGGCCACCACTGTTGGCACCAACTTTTTCAGGAGACAGTGGGGGACACTGAAAAGGAGTGACTAAGAAAGCAAGGTTCAAGGCTGGGGATTTAGCTCAGTGGCATAAGCACCTGCCTGGCAAGCGCGAGGTTGTGAGTTTGATCCCCGGTACGGGGGGTGGTGGGGTAGGGGGTGAAGCAAGGTTCAGGTGCTGGCTCTGTCACTTATTAACCACATTGAACTAGGAAAGGTACCTTCTGAGGACCTTCTAAGCCTTCACGTACTGAGCTGTGAGAATAAGAAAAAATCCCCACAAGCTTGTGCACAGATCAAAGTCAAGGAGAGGTTGCATCATAGAGCTTTGTACAGTAAATTCCCATTAAATATGACTTCCTTGCTTCCCACATTTAGGGGCCCAGGCCATGGGAAACACAGCTTGAACTTAGCCAGAAGTGGTGAAAGTCAAAGGAAAACAGCAGCTGAGCCTGGTGAGCCTCTGGAGTTGGGGTGTCTATGAAAGCAGCCCCCAGTGGAGGACCAATGGAGGGCGCAAGAATCCCAGAAAGGCTGCAAGACAAGGATAATGGGCCCAGAGAGTGCCCTGATGTGACTGTCCTGAGATGACCCACACTCAGGGCAGGACAGGATTCTCCATGCTTCAAAGCCCGTCCAGCAAAGCCTCAGAGCCACACAGTGGCTGGTTCACCATGACCAGTGAACACATATTTCTTCAAAAGGGCATCCGGTGGCTTCCAGTACCCTAGTGGTTGGGACAGGTACAAAGGGAGCCCTCGGTCACATGCTGTGCTCTTGAGGTGGCTGGGACATGAATTGGGTACCAAGAAAGAGCCCCAATACACAACCAGCAGTTCTGGTCAGTTCTGTCTCTGGCCCTGGGTGCGGCCTCCCTCTGAGTCTCCTCTGAGGCTGAGGATCAGGGATGGTGATTTTCCCACTTCACAGAGCTGTCACCAGGACACCCCAGGGTGGAGACGCATGCACGCTGAAGACCGGTGGCACGCTGAGCAGACAGTAACACCCCATACTGCCTTCCCAGAGGCTGCGGTCACACAGTGAGAAGCCACAGTGTGGAAACAGCTCTCTCATCAAGGGTGGAGGGAGCTGGTACTGATTGATATCCAGGCCCCAATACTCTGGGGCTAAGTTGCGAGCAGCCTCCATGGTAACTAACTCACTAAGACTGTGTGCAGATCAAACTGAGCCCCTGAAAATGTTGAGAATTTCCTGCAGATCCCATAGGGAAGGAGCAGCCCAGTGGCACCTGAGCAGTGACAGGCAATGACAGGAGCTAGAAGGAGAGGACTCCTGCCTGAGCCAAGGAGGCGACGATTCCCTTTGTAATCTCAGTCCTTCTTCCTCCCCCTACAAGGGGTGCTTGCATGCAGTGTAAGCCACATAAGTGTGGGATCAGTCATTCCCAGCAAATCCTTCAGTTAGCCCTACAAGAGCCCTCCAGGTACTGGTGACAAAGTGAACCGACCTAGACAGACCATAACAATGAGATTAATGCTCAGTCCTCATAAGTCAAGCAGCTAAGTTCCTGGTTCTTGTTCTCTGTCTGCAAAGAGGGCATCTTAAGGAGACTTGCTCTTCTCTGGAAGTGCTTCCCACCATATCAGCTGTCACCCCAACTTCTGGCCCCTGACCAGCAATCGAGTACCTTTCCACTATGGGCTGTGCTGGCAGGCAGGCCCAGGAGAACTGATATTTCTAGTCTAATATTTTTGTTAAACCCACTGGAGAAGGACTCCTTCCAGGAGCAGCCTACACTCAAGTCCCAGGATCTCCAGAACTCAGCCTCTATTTGCAGCATGTGGGCGTCTCTCCTGTCCCAGGCCTCATCCTTCCCTGTTACTCATCTGAGACTTTTTGACAAGGGTGACAGTTTTCCCTGCAATCCCTGATCATCACAGCTACCCCAGACGCTGAGCTGGGCTCTGGGAGTCTGAAGGTCATTGGACACAATCCTTTCCTCCAGAATATCTGTCCTGGGATCTGCACACAGATTTGTGTTGGAACAGAAGGAACAAACTAGGGGTAAGTTTCGCAAGGACAGGAGTTGGCATTGAAGGACCTCAGAAGTCCTAGGCCAAAAGGACTTGTCTTTGCCCTGTATTTAGGAATCATAGAGGGTCTCAAAACGTGTCTGAGCTTGGAAGTGACAGGATCAGGTGTGGCCATGCAAAGAGAGGGGAGGAAGCCCTATGCCAATGGATGTATCAATTTTTCCTGACCTGCAGAGTCAGGTGCCAGGCCACGTGTCACTGCTCTCCTGCTCACTTCACCCCACAGTCTTCAGTGTTCCTTCTGGCATGATCAAAGAACTTGGGTGGCCTTGCTGAAGGTGCAGAATGGTCCCAGATTTCAGAATGGAATGCAGAGGTTATGGCACTGGCCTTGCACACGGACAAATTGAATCCCAAAACCAGACACCCTCTGTGTGGGACCTCGAAGAGGTCATGACACCTCTCTGAGCTGGGTTCTGTTTCTGTACAATAGTTTTGCTTGTTGCAATGATGGTGCAATGAGATAATGTGTGTGTCCAGGCAGCAGGAGTGGCCTAAGGACCCAGAAAAAGATCAACAAATGTCGCCACACAGGAAACCTATGGGGTGGGGGTCTCTGTGCAAGGCAGCTCAGCCAGGCCAGACCAGCGGGGGAAAAAATTCCTTCACTGAGAAAATCCAGAGATCACAAGTGTCCTGCAGACCATGTCAGGCAACATTCTGACTCCTCTGCTCCAGAGGAACTTGGGCTCCTCTCCAAGGTTTAGAGCCTATTAATAGCCAGAGGCAGCAGGTCACCATCCCAGGGACTCCATGGCCTTTCCTCTCTGCTCTCAGCTGTGCTGCTCCTTAGAACCTCTTAGCATTGTGTTTTTTTGGCAAAGCTGAGAGGAGAAAAAGAATGAAATTCTTCCTAGAAAAGACCACCACTTTGCCCTAATTGCTTTCCAACAATGTCCACTCGTTCCTTCTCTTCAGCAAGACAGAGAAGAGCCTTACTTTCCAATCCCTTGTTCAGTTCCACGGGGTTTTCTTTGCAGTTATCATCTATGACTAGGAGTACACATTATAAAGCACTTTGATATTTGTTTTCATTTGATCCTTACCCTGACCAAGGACTATGCTTTGCCCCATTTTGCAGGTAGGAAAACTGATTCTCTGAAACTGTATGTGATTTGGTGACAGCTGAGAGGCTGTCATGGAATTGCCATGGTCCAACTCAAGATCTCTGTCTTCAACGCCTACACTATTTCTAGATCCTCATGCCACCTCTCACTCCCCAGAAAAGCTCCCTCTGATGCTGTTCAGAGTTGCTCTGTGGTTAACACAGGAGCACAGAATGCTAACAGTTGAAAGGACCAGCTGCATTTCCCACACAAGGTGGTATATTAGTCAGTTGTTCATCACAGTGACAAGATACCTGAGACAGCTACTTAGGAAGTAAAGAAAGGTCTATTATGGCTCATGGTTCTGCAGGTTTAAGCTCAAGATCATGTTTAGGCCCACTGGTTTAGGCCTGCAGTGAGCATAGCACATCATGGTGGAAGCAAGTGTTGGCACAGGTTCTCAGGTGAAGACAGGAAGTGGGGGAGGGTACGCCCCCAAGACCAAAGACACTGCCTCTTAAAGGTCCACAGCACTTCCCAATACTGCAGACCAAGATTTTACATGTGAACCCCTGGGGAAAATTCATCTGAATTGTAATCAGCAGGAAGCCTCCTACAGTATTTCTAGAGGGTGACTCTCTTGTTTCCCAGAATACATAGTGAGATGAACCAATATTCACAACCCTTTGTCTTCACCTGTAAGAAAGTTATGCCAACTTAACTGGCATAAATTACAAGGAACATTCATCCACCTAACAATAGGAATGGAGAAGGAGTGATCCCCACCTGGAAACCAGTGCCACATGTGGGCCGCCGCTGGAGTAGGGACAGCCAGACCCAAGCCCTCTCTGCGTGAGTCAGCTCCATTCACTAACTGCAGCAGGAGAGAACCAGGAGGTGATGCCCACCTGGAAATCATATCATTCTCATTGTTTTGTGGTGTTGGGTTTTATTCTCTTTTGTTTTGTTTATGTTAAATCTGATGGCATGAGCAGCTATTTAAAAGATACCAAGATATATTATGATCCTTTATTGCATTGTTTTATTGTTTTTATTCTATTCTGTTCTGTTTAATTTTTACTATGTCCAAAGGTATCTGCAGCTACTTTAAAGACAACAAGAGGCTTATAGTAACTTAGTGTTGATTTTGTAAGGTTTTGAAGTCCTGTGTCACTTATACTGGTTTATTTTGATTGGTTTTATTCTGTTTTATTTTCCTTGATTTTATACTCTTTAAAAAAAAAAAAAGGTAGGAATGGGCTGGTTCATTCAGAGGCTCAGTGATAGTAACAAGGGCCCAGGTCCTTTCCGGCTTTCAGCTCTGCCATGCTTAGTGGGTTGGTGTAATTCTCCACATGGAACCAAAATAGCTGCTTATTCCTGGTCATCACAGGCAGCCTGAAAAAAAGGGAAGAGTGTTGTGTTTGCATGTTTCTCTCATGTATCTCCTTCTTCCCTCTTTGTAAGGCAATAAAACCTTTCCTGGCAGCCTTAGTGATGTCCCCTTATGTCTCCTTTCCTTGGTCAGAACAGAACTTCGTGGCTACCCTTAAACCAATTATAGGCAAAGGGAACAAGATCACCAGAATGACCAGCCTGAATAATGAAGACCATTAACATAAAGAGGAGGCATGGGATTCCTAAATATAATTGGGGTTTCTATCATGTCAGAAAGGAAAAAGGAGAACAGTTTCCAGGGAGTTAACCAACTACTGTATCTCTGATCTCAGTAGAGACTATTGTCTCTATCTGGCAGGAAAAGAAACTAAACTTCAGGGGCACTAAATTCCTTGAATGCTTGTCTGTTGGACTTTAACTGGCATTTCATTTATTTCTACTGCCCCAAGAGTATCTAAAAATAATTTATAAACACAGCACTCAGCATATCATCAGCTCAGTTCAATGTAACAAACAATTAAGGGTTGCCTACCATGTGCCAAGTAATTTGTAGGGTGCTGGGGTACAAGGCTGACTCACAGAGTGTCCCCTACTCTCGAGTTTATAACCTGGGAACCTTCTGGTTCTTATTTTTATAGCACCTATTTTGTTCTACATTCTCTTATCATTATTCACTCATATTTACTTAACACACATAATACACTATGCATTTTAGGAACACATAATGTCCATGTCAAGATTCAGGATAATTATTTGTGCCCCATTTGGCAGACCAGAGAGTGAATCTCAGGGAGAAGTAACTTTCTCACAATCACATGATTCACGAGTGTCAGGCCAGGAGCAAATCTAGGTCCATCTGACTCAGAGTCCACCATATTTCTTTCAATTACAATCTCTCACCTTATGGAATCCTCCAGATTATAAATAAAAGACACAACATGAAGCCCATATGTGAATATGTGGGTCTCAAAAGTCATTCCCAAAAGACCAGCTTTTGTCTATGTCTTCCGGTTTTTCCACTCCAGTCACTGGAGACTGCCCTTCCCCACGAAAATGAAAGCTGGGCAGGCCTTCTCATTCGCTGCTGCCCTTGGCTGTCAGAAAGCCTCATGCTAAGTTCCAGCAAACTGACTCAAAGGTAAAAGTGAGAACCCATAGTCAGATAACAGGGTGGAGGATGCTTATCTCTTGAATTTTTATTAGCACATATTTGCAGTTTATAATGATTATATTCTTCCCTATTTCCTACTATCTTTTACTTCCTTTTATTTTTCTCTATTTCTTGAGTTTCTCATGTAAGAAAAGCCATGTGAAATTGAAGCTCATTGGTCTGATTTATCTCACTTAATATTATGATCTCAAAGTGTATACATTTTTCTACAGATGACTCAAATTTGGCCTTCTTTATGGCAGAATAGTACTGTTGTGTATAAATACAACATTTTATTTATCCTTTCATCTGTTGATGGACATATAGGCTACTTCCTAGCTATCATGAATATGCTACTATAAACATGGATATGCATGTAGCCCTGGAATAGGATGTCTTTAACTCAGGAAGATGCCTAGAAGGTGACTAGCTGGGTTTAATGGAATGTCTACTTTTAGTTTTTTGAGGAACATCTATATTGATTACCATAGTAGTTGTACCAGTTCACAGTGTAGAAGGATGATCTTCCCCCGACAGCTTCACCAGCATGTGTTATTCTTTGAATTTTTGATGATAGCCATTCTTTCTGGAGCAAAGTAGAATCTCAGGATTGTTTTAAATTGTATTTCTCTAATGATCAGAGATGCTCAACATGTTTTATGTATTTACTGGCTATTTGTACTTCTTTTGAGAAATGTCTGTTCATTACAGTTGCCCATTTCTGATTGGATCTTTTTATTTTGGAGGATTTTTTTAATTCTTTGTGTAGTCTAGATTTTAGTCCTGTGTCCATGGTGTAGCTGGCAAAAAAAAAAATTTTCCCCATTCTGTAGATTGGCTCTTCACTCCAAAAGATGTTTTCTTTGCTGTGAGGAAGATTTTCAATTTAATACAATTCCATTTGTATCTATTTCTTGTGCCACTGGGCTCCTGCTTGAAAAGTCCTTGCTTATGCCTATGTCTTCAAGAGTTGAACCTATTTTATCTTCCAGCAGATTGTTTGTTTTAATATTTAGCTCTCTGAGCCCTTCGATTTCAGTTTTGTATAACCATATGAAAGAGATGCGTCTAGAATCAATCTTCTATATGTAAATATCTAGGTTTCCCAGCACAGTTTATTAAAGAGACTATTTTTCCTCCCATGTCTGTTTTTAACTCTTTTATCAGGATCAAACAGCAGAATGTATCTCAAGCTGTTTCTGTATCTTCTACTCTGTTACACTAACCCATGTGTCTGTTTTTGCCCCAGTACTAAACTGTTTTATCATTTTAGCTTTATAATATAATTTCCAGAATTATAATGCCTCCTACTTTGCTGTTATTGCCCAGGATTATTTTGCTGTTCTTGGTCTCTTCTGTTCCATACGAATTTTAGAATTCTCTCTAGTTCTGTAAATAATGCTGTTGGTATTTCATTGGGATTGTGTTAAATCTGTACATTAGTTTTGGAAATATCCTTTGCACAATATTGGTTCTACCTATCCAGAAAATGTCTTTCTAGACTTTTCTTGATAATGAATTTTTCCTCAGGTCAGAGTCATTGGTGGGGTCATTTCTGGAATCCAGCATTTCTACCAGTATTCTCTATACCTCCAGGCCTCTGGAGCTACCCCAGGATGACCAGAAGGTCCTGGTCAGAAACACCACTGGCAAAAATGAAGATACTTGTTAGTTTTCCTCAGAAGTGTCCTCCTGGCTGTACTGTGTGGTTCACTTCACTGAATGTTGCTGAGGAGCACGCTGGTCAGAGTCCATTCCTGCTCCGGGCAAAAGATACTGTATGCCCTAAATATGCATCTTGTCATCTTCCTGGGAGCAGGGGATGCTGAGCAATGAGCCACCATCTGTCCCAGGAAGCCTATTTCAAAGGCATCAGAAAAACATGACAACAGCCCTCCCTAAGCCCCAGTGAGTCACACTGCAGGACTCTGTGCCCTGGGACACAGTATCTGGAATCCCACACCCTCCGGGCGTGCAAGACTACTTCCACGCTGAATGCACTCAGGGAGCTTTCTCCATTCTCTTGGGGATAAAGAGCTTTGGGCAACTTCCCCACCCCCACCCCTATAACAGCTCAGTCCCTGTGGCAGCTCCTGGAAATTCTTCTGAATCAACTTGATAAAGAAGCTTCCACTCATCTCCTAGGATCCATGATGTTTTCAGAGCCCAAATTGAGCTCCTGTAGTTTTATTCTACATATTCTACCTGCTTCCCTCTGCCTCCTCCCACCTCAGGCTCTGTTTCCTCCCCTTTGTTCACCTTAATTTTCTTGTCTCTGCCTCTTGTAAGGTCTTGTTGGCTTTTGGTCAGTGCTATAGCACAGTGTAAATAATCAGAGAATCAATAGTCAGCCCATGTAGATATTCAAATCTTAGTACTTCTGTTCATCAGATATTAATCCTAAGATTAAAGAATCAACCCTCTTGAAGCGTATTTTTTTTTTTTTTTTGCTTTTATAATGATATAGTAGTTCCTATCTCTGTTATTGGGTGATGAACTGAAATCTGTTGTGTAGGGAGCCTACTAGAAAGCTTGTCATATGAGTCAGGCATGGAGGTGCAGGCCTGCGATCCCAGCACATTGGGAGGCTGAGGCAAGAGGACTGCAAGCTGAAGCCTAGCCTGGGCAACTGTGACTTTGCAAAATCCTGCTCCAGCACAAAAATATAAAGGGCTTAGAATGTAGTTTAGTGTGGAAGCCCTAAATTCAATCTCCAGTACCACAAAAATACATATATACATATACGTATGTAAAAATAAAGCCTGGCATGTCACTGCAAACAATGCATGTCAGCCAACGGTCACATCATGTAGCCCAGCTAAACAGACCCACTGGGGAGTTACTATGGGTTTCTTGAATTGACTTGAAATAAACACTTTTCAGGCTTCTGGGCTGCCGTAGAAAGGGTTTTCTCTATTGCCTCATCTCAGTTAAAAAATAGAACAAGAAGCTTAAAGGTTGAGGAGGGACTAGAAAGACAGCAACGAAGGAAGCCGGATGCTAGAAGCCTGGCCTGCCTTTGGCTCCTTTCAGAGCTGAGGGAAACCTGGAATTACTGTGATTTCATCACAGCAGCTGGTCCAAGCTAACCCTGCCAGAACTGCGGAGAGACCAGATCTGGATCGCAGCGATAGCTGGGCCTGCTGAGAAGCGAGGAGAAACTATTTATCTGACATTTTTAAAGAATTTTCTTTGGCTCAAAATGGTGTTGGGACCGGTTTTCATTTGCATGGAACTCATTTGAGGATCTGTGCCTCTGACAGCAAAGACTTCTTAGAAAGAAGTCCATTCCCCTGCCTCCTTTCTACTGTGACTTTCACATTGCTCAAGAATAAGTATGCATCCAGGAAAGCTAATCCTTGGGTCTTATTTGTGCTTGGATTGTGCCAGGACCGCATGTATATGCTCTCTCAAATTCAGCTCCATGCATAGCCTGTGCAGGCCCAGGCATCAGCAAAGACAGTCACCAAGGACCATTTGCCCTCCTTAAAAATTGGCAACCTTCATCTAATTGAACCCGTGTTAGCCAGTGTGGCACATTTTAATACATTTCACTGCTTCAAGCTGTGGCAGCAAATTAGAGTGTGAATCTTCTTAACAGCTGCTTCTAGACTGGCTGTCTGGAATCTCTGCATCCTTGACTCTTTGCTGCCAACCACAGAAAAATGTGTCCATTTAGTGTATGTCTTGGAGAGGTTTCAAGACAGTCACATCTGGACTAAAATATCACCATTTTTGTATTATTGTTACATAGACTTTGCACTTTTCAGATAGGTAGCATTTAGGGATGATATGAACAATCAAAGAACAAAATAGTGAGGTTTTTTTTTTTTTTTGAGAAAACATGTAGAATGCACCCAATTAGATCAGCATTTTCTGCTTAAAAATAATCACCTTATTCCACTGATATTGCCAGGGCTGATTTAATAAGCCTACTGTATTTCTTTGGTTTGGCATCCTTCTTTGGCTAGAAATAGTCTAACCTAAGCACAAGAATAGTCTTTATTATGTTGTCATTATGGTCAAAGACTAGAAATAATTTAACTGTTCATTGATAGGAGACTGGCTAAATCAATTATGATACATCCAGTCAATGGAATACCATGGAATCATTTGAAAAGAATAAGCCACAATGACCCAAAGTGATCTACAGATGCAATGCAATAATCAGAAACAGGAACAATAACCCTAAAACTCATATGGAACATCCAAAGGGCTCAAGTAGCCACAACAATGTTGAAAAAGAAAAAATAAAAGCAGAGGCAGCATGATTTCTGATTTCAAATTATATTATGAAGCTACAGTAATCAAAAAAGCATGGTAATGGCATACAACACAGACACAGACCAATGAAACAGAATAGAGCACCAGAAATAAATCCATGATTATGTGGTCAACTAATCTTCAATAGGGAAAAATTAGTCTCCAATAAACAGTATTCAGAAAACTGTTTTTCCAAATACAAAAGGGTAAGATTGGACTCCATCTTACAGTACTGACAAAAATTAACTTGAAATGGATTACTTAACTGTAAGACCTGAAACTAAATAACTCCTAGAAAAACCTAAGAGAAAATCTTGACACTGGTCTGGGCAAAAGTATTTCTATGTAACATGAAAAGCACAGGCAACAAAAACAAAAATAAGCAGGACTACCTCAAACTAAAATGCTTCTGCACAGCAAGCAGACAATCCACAAAATGAAAAGGTAGCCCATGGAATAAGAAAAAATATTTTCAGACCATACATCTGATAGGGTAAATACCTAGAGTATGTAAGGAGTATATATAACTAAATATCAGGACTCCCCAAATAATTGAATTTTAAAGCACACGACAATTACCAAATACTTATTTTTTTTCAAAAGAAGACATACACATGGCCAACAGATACATGAAAAGGTGCTCAGCATCACTACCCATCAGAGAAATGTAAATGAAATCCACAATGAGATAGCATTTCACCCTTGTGAGGACAGCTATCACTAAGGAAGCACGAAGCACTGACAAGTGTGGAAGGAGGGGAACCTTGTACACATTGGTGGGGGTGCAAATTAATACAGCCATTATGGAAGAGGGAATAGAGAGTCCCTTAAGAGTTAAAGCTAGAACTACGATGTGATCCTGCAACCCCACCTCTGGCTTTGAACCCAAAGGAAATGAAATAGGCATATTGAACAGGTATCTGCACACACATGCTCATTGGAACTCTACCCTAATAGCTGGTGGAGATGGAAATGTTGACCAAAGAGTACCAATTTTTAGTTGCTGATGAATAAGTTCTGGGGATCTAATGGACATCATGATGACTGTGGTTAATAATAGTGTGTTGTGTATTTGAAAATCACTGGAAGGTCTTATGTGTTCTTACTGCCCACACAGGCATGTGCACGCACACAAATAATCGTAACTATGTGAGGTAATGATCTATTAGCTAACTGAATTGTATTAATCACTTACAATGGATAAGCGTGTCAGATCATTACATTTTACACCTTCGATACATTCAATTTTACTTGTCAGTTATGCCTCACTACTGCTGGGTGAAAAAGAAAATAGAATAAGCAACAAGTGTTGTTATGACCGTTCTCCAAAAAATACAGGCAAATGGGGACATATACAAGATCTTGGGCATATTATTTTAGGGGAGCGGATCAGTAACAGATAAGGGAAGGGAAATTTAGTTTTCATCATCTAATTTTTGAAAACTTTCAGTTTGGTGCTTTGTATCACTCATATGCCCAATAGTTACTTTTTCCAAAAGTATATTCAGGATCTAATATGAAGCAAAGAGACAGGCAAACTAGCTATATAACTGAAAGAGTTATAAGCATTTTCATGTGCTGAGCATTAATTTCTATGTACCTCTGGATTAATACTGCTAGCTACTTATTTCATCTAATTTTCTCCTTGGAACAATCCTATGAAGTAGGCTTTACCACCTCCAGTTAAAAAAACAAGGGCTGGGTGACTCAAAGCATCTAGGACAGTTGCCTGGGGTTACATAATCCACATCAGACTACACTGGGATTCAAATTCAGGTCAGGCTAACTTTTTCCATTGGCCCCTGAGATACAGTCTCCCCAGGGCCCAGCAGAACGTTTGGCCCCCAGAAGGTACCTAATACATGCAGAACAAACAATAAACAGAAAGTAAAACAATGAGTGAGCCAGGCCAATTCCTTAAGGAATTCGACAAGCCATAACATTGCACAGAGGTAAGGGCAGTAGCCCCTTGGCATTACTTGGGAGACAACTTTCCTTTGGAAAGCTACATTCTGATGTGGTGGCTTTAAAAAAAAAAAAAAAAAAAAAAGTTAGTCACATTGCTTTTAGTCACACCTCCCAAAGCCTCATTACTTCAAAATGCCTTTCTGATGGATGGTGATTTCATAATAAATCAAAGAATGTGGTTTTCACCTGGTTACCTTTAAAAAAATAGTTGTTTTCCAGATGGGAGCCTACAAATAAATACTTCTCCTTTGCTTTAATATCTGTTTAATTTTATATTTGTTGGAAAAGTCCAACAAGCTTGGTGATTCTTTTCAGGGTGAGTTCAGGGCCCAAAGAGTTAAGCAAAGCGGCCAAGTTGGCCTGGTCACTGCCTCCCAGCCAAGCAGATGAATGGAATGCACAGGAGGTCGCCTGGCAGGCGGCCACATTCCTATGGGAACGTTGCAGCAGTGAGAGCTCTGGGACATTAAGAAGCAAATGTGTGGGAGTTATAGGGCAAACTGCAAAGGAGCCAAAGTCCTGGAAAAATGCATGGAGTCTCTGACCCAGTGATGCTCCTCAGAGCACTGACCTTTCTGGGCTTACTCAGATTCAGGTTGGGAATAGAAATTAGCACCATGCTGATCTTTCTTACAGCCACCCGGGCTCCTTTCAGGACACGATGGCACTGAGTCCATTAGTTAGAAGCAGGTTGTTGAGGATTCCACTCCTTCAGGTGATCTTCCACTATTTTAGCGCACATACTCAAGGAAATGACTTCAGAGGAATTTGCCCAGCCCTCTTCCTTTCACCTTCCCTCCCTGGCTCTTACTCTGTTCTTCTCCTGAAAGAGAACTGGGGGGGGGAGGGTGGCATTTCCATTTTTAAATACTTCCTGCCATGACCAGAGTCACTCTAATGCCTGGCAAGATTCACTCAAATTCTCCACTGCCAATTCCCTCTTTTAGGAAAGGTTTTGGGAGTGCTGGGTACAGTGGCCCACAATTGTAATCCTAACTACTCGCCCACGATTGTAATCCTGACTACTCAGGAGGCCGACATAAGACGAAGGTAAGTTCAAGCCTGTGCAACTTAGCAAGGACCTGTCCCAAAATAAAAAAAAATAAAAGACAAGATGGCCGATTGAGATGTAGCACAATAGAGAGCCTCTCTGAGAAAAACAACTCAAATGCTGGACTCTGACACCATGGAGAGGACCAGATGAAAGGAGAGGGATTCTCGCGACCCAGGAAGGAACTGAGGAAAAAGGGAAAAAAAATAAGATTAAAAAAAATAAAAATGAAAAAAAGAAGTATGGACAGAGGGCTAGAGCTGGGCACGCTCTGGTAGCTGTGCTGGGCACGTCTTGGAGTCCAGTGACTCACCATGGAGCTGGGGTCGCAGCCCTGCTGAGTGGGGGTTGTGTGCTGAGCTCAAGACCATTGGCAGGAGGAGGCGCTGCAACGGAGTAGAGATGGTGAGCAGAGCTGCACAGACTTGGGTGAGTGCTGGCAACTGGATTCCTCAGAGCAAGATCACCGGCAGACATTAGATTTGGGCAAGTCAGGCTTGAATCAACAGCTGAGGAGGCTTCAGTGGCAGCTTCTGGTCCAAAGTGGATTGGTGGGATCTGCTTGTGCTGGGCCCTGATTGGAACCCAATAGCCAGGGATGAGACTGTTCCGAACCTATGACATCCACAGGGCACAGTCTAATGTGCTGAAGTCACTCACTGGTTGAAAACCCATCAAAATCACAGCAGACTTCTCGATGCAAACCATCAAATCAAGAAGAGCTTGGAATGAAATATTCCAAGCCCTAAAAGAAAATAACCTCCAACCCAGAATGAGGTACCCTGCAAAACTGTCTCTCAAAATTAATGGAGAGACAAGATATTTCCATGACAAAGAGGAACTGGGGGAGTTTGTGACCACCAATCCAACCCTCCAAAGAATACTGAAGGACATTCTAGAGAGAGAGAAGAAAATCACCAGGGTTCCAGGAACAATGGCAGAAAGGCCTCAAAGAAAGAGGCAGACAGTGGAATGAAGGAGAAAAGTAAACAAACAACAACAGAAAAGTAGCATAGCAGAGATAAAACAGAGAAGATTGGTTATATTGCTGTTTTATCTTGACTGATTTTATTTGAATCTGGTATGCTTGAGAGCATCAAGTCTGAGAGTAGAGGCAACTACTCTAAAGATGACAAGATTCAATAGGCTACCCATTCTGGTTTGATTATTAACTGCCTTTGAAGTCCTATAATGTCTCCAACGTTTAGATTTTATTAATAGTGTAATGCAGTGCTAAGTTTAACTGTACTATGTTTGACGATATAGACAATCTTATTGAAAATAACAAGAGACATCATAGTAACTACCGTAGATCACCTAGTTATTGTGGTTTTATATGTCCTTTCATTTCGTGTTTCTCTACAAATTTGTACTGTTGACTTGTCTTGATTTATTTCTCCCTCTAATACAGAAAGGTTAGGTATACATGTAGAGACTTATACATGTGTAGAACTTCTAAGTAGTTTACGAGAATGGATTATAGTTATTGTAAAGAAAAAAAAGAGGAAAAGAAAGTAATCTAAAGGATATAACTGCATGTATGTTTGAGTGTGTGGGATTGATAACCATGTTGCTAAGTTTTTGATGGATAGATAAACAAAACTGGTTGCAGTCTCACTGTTTCGATGTTCACTTTGTAGACTTTACTTTTGTAACTTGAACAACTACTTCTAAGAGGAAAATGTGTAATTATCAACTAGTGATTTCTTACTGATTACTATTTTTGTTTTTTCTGTTTTGTTTTTGAAATTTTGTATTATTTCTACCCTCTTTCTGTTTCAATTTTTTTCTTTAAATAAAAAAAAAGAAAAAAACAAATCAGTGACAAATAAACTTAGGAGCTGCTCTTAGGGAGAAAACATGTGAAGATGTCAGCTTCTAATTTTAACCTGAAAATCCAACTTCTAACATCATCATTGAAAGGTTCTTGCCCTAGTATAAATTACTGTACAGTTATGGCAGTGGTTTAACGTGGTGGAAGGTCAAAGCAGAAACACTTACCACTTCCTGCTTCTTCTTCAGCCCTAATTGCAACTCCCCTTCCTGTTTGCAAGCACAGAGAATTCCAATTGGTTCCTCACACATCATCTATTGATGGATATTTCCGCCCCATGCGCCACTTCAATCAGAAGTCATATAACTCTCTGCCTCTCTGCATCTGGTTGAATAAGACAGCCCAGACACCATGGGTTGTGTGCTCCTTTCCACATCCTCAACTCAACTTTCACTTTCTCTATTGTGCCAGAATACTCTAACAATCATCATGATTCCATGCAGCCTTTCTCTCTTTTTTTAATTTTTTTAATTTAGAGAAAAAAAAATGAAACAGAAAGAGGATAGAATACAAAATTTCAAAAAATATATAAAAACAAAAACCAGTAAGAAATCACTAGTTGACAATTACATATTTTCCTGCCAGATGTAATTGTTCAAGTTACAAAAGTAAAGCATACAAAGTAGACATTTAAACAGTGAGACTGCAATTAGCTCTGTTCATCTATCCAACAAAAAACTTAGTATTATGGTCATCAATGCTACACACTCAAGCATATATGCAGTTATATCCTTTAGAATACTTTCCTTTCCTCTCTCTTTTTTTTTACAATAACTATAATTGGGCTGGGGATTTAGCTCAGTGGCTTAAGCACCTGCCTAGGAAGCATGAGATCATGAGTTCAATCCCCACTACCAAACAAAACAAAACAAAACAAAACAATAACTATAATTAATTCTCATAAACTGTTTAGAAGTTCTACCCATGTATAAGTCTCTACATGTATACCTAGCCTTTCTGTATTAAGAGGGAAAAACAAACCAAAACAATTCAACAATACAAATTCCTAGAGAAACATGAAATGAGAAGGACATATAAAACCACAATACTAGGTGATCTACGGTTGTCACCATGATGTCTCTTGTTATTTTCAATAAGATTGTCTATATTGTCAAACATAGTACAGTTAAACTTAGCACTGCATTACACTATTAATAAAATCTAAACGTTGGAGACATTATAGGACTTCAAAGGCAGTTAATAATCAAACCAGAATGGGTAGCCTATTGAATCTTGTCATCTTTAGAGTAGTTGCCTCTACTCTCAGACTTGATGCTCTCAAGCATACCAGATTCAAATAAAATCAGTCAAGATAAAACAGCAATATAACCAATCTTCTCTGTCTTATCTCTGCTATGCTATTTTTCTGTTGTTGTTTGTTTACTTTTCTCCTTCATTCCACTGTCTGCCTCTTTCTTTGAGGCCTTTCTGCCATTGTTCCTGGAACCCTGGTGATTTTCTTCTCTCTCTCTAGAATGTCCTTCAGTATTCTTTGGAGGGTTGGATTGGTGGTCACAAACTCCCCCAGTTCCTCTTTGTCATGGAAATATCTTGTCTCTCCATTAATTTTGAGAGACAGTTTTGCAGGGTACCTCATTCTGGGTTGGAGGTTATTTTCTTTTAGGGCTTGGAACATTTCATTCCAAGCTCTTCTTAATTTGATGGTTTGCATCGAGAAGTCTGCTGTGATTTTGATGAGTTTTCCTTTATAGGCAATCTGCTTCTTTTCTCTAACTGCTTTTAGTATTCTGTTCTTGTGATAGATTTCTGAGATCCTGACTATTATATGTCTGGGTGTAGATCTGTTTTGGTTGTAGCTGGCTGGAGTTCTGTATGCCTCATTTATCTGAACTTCACTTCTGTTAGCTATGTTTGGGAAGTTTTCCTTAATTATTTCTGTGAATAGCCTTTTTATTTCATTTGTATTTGTTGCTGCACCTTCATTCACAAATTTTATTCTTAGGTTATAAATCCTCTTATTGTCTTCTAGCCTTTGTATCATTGCTTCCTTGTTCCTTGTTATTTTTAAGAGATCCTTCCTTTCGTGATTATACATTGCAAATCTATCTTCAAGTTTTAAAAGTTTGTCTTCAGTTTCTGTTAAAAAGTTTTACCAGCTTTCAATGGAGTTTTTAATTTCCTGATATTCTCCTTGGATCTTTCATGTATTTTAGATTTTGTTTATATTCTTCATCAAAGGCTTCTCTCCTTTCTCTGGGTTCTTCCATTCTTTCATTTGTGTCTACTTGAGGATTACCCAGGATTTCTTTTATTAATCTTATATCTTGCTTCACCTAAGTTAGAATTTCAGATTTAAATTTGTCAATGAGGTCATGGAAGTATTTCTTTATTTCTGATGAGGCTGTGTCTGATACTACAGGTTTGCTGCCCTCAACCTCCTCTGCATTTACCTCTACTGGACTCACTTTTCCTGGTTCAGTGGTTGGAGATCTTTTGCTGTTTCTCTGTCTTGTCATGTTTCCAGCCCCTTTCAGATGGGTGGGTGGTAGAGGTCTCTGGGCCTTTTGTAATGCTTGCAGTTTTGCTGCAGCACACTAGCTAGGGAAGTGCTGCCCCCCCCCCGTCCACTGCCTATCTGCGAGGTGCACGCTGTGAGCCGGCCCCTCCCCCTATGTCAGTCACCCAGTGGACTTCAGTGTTTGTGTGTTCCCTGGGGATGCCACTGGCTCAGGACAGCCTCATCCCCGGCTATTGGGTTTCAACCAGGAGCCTGGCCCAGCCCAAGCAGAGCCCACCAATCTGCTTTGGACCAGTAGCCATTGGACATCGCCTCAGGTTTTGATTCAAGCCGGCTCTGCCCAACTCCAAAATGTCCTCTAGCTGGTCCTCCCACTCTGGTGAATCCAGTTCCCGTCACTCACCAAAGTTCACACAGCTCGACTGGCTGTTTCCACTCCCTGCCACAGCGCCTCCTCCAGCCGAGGGTCTAGAGCTCACCAACCCCCGCTCTCGCAGGGCCATGATCTCAGCTCGATTGTGAGTCGCCTGACTCTAAGATGTGCTGGAACAGCAATCAGAGCTTGCCCAGCTCCAGCCCTTCATCCCTGCTTCTTCTTTTTCTTTCTTTTTTTCTTTTTCTTTTTCCTCAGTTTCTTCCTGGGTCATGAGAATTCCTCTCCTTTTGTCTGGCTTTCTCCATGTTGTTAGATTCCAGCATCTGAGTTGGTTTTTTTTCCAGAGAGGCTCTCTGTCATGGTACCACTCAGTCAGCCATCTTGGATCCTTCCCTTTGTCACTAATTCGAAAAAGAAACTCAAACCTAGAGTTGCTCAACTACCCAGAGACCTCCAGGTCTACACCAAATATTGCTTGTGCTGGTCTTCTTGGGAAATGCTTCCTGTTTGAGCCAGCAGCCCTGAGTCCCAATTTACTTTCCCAGGAGGTGGCAAAGGTTCCCAGGGGAATCAATTGTAAGTGCTCTGATAGTCTTTCTTTGTAACTCTGGCTGTCACCACTTTCACCTAACACCATTAGGGTAGGACATGGCAAGAATGGAGCCATTTGAAGCTATAGAGTTAATTTTTCTCTGCTTCATCTTCTCCTGTGCTTGCAAAATGACACATTTGCATTCCATCCCAAAGGCTAAGAAATGAACAACTAGGTTGCACCAGCTTGGTTCAAGAAGCCTTGTCCAAGGAATACCCTTCTTGGCAAAACAAGATTCTCTGAGGCCACCAAACTGGGCTGAGAAGACTACAAGGAAGCTGGCCTCTGGGGAGAAACCACAATTTCTTAGGGAGAGAAAGGGCATCCTGGTTTGTTGATGCCACTGGGCATCAAAATGCGGTGCACCTTTAGCTCCAAAACAAAAATAAAGAGAAAGACACAGTATGGAAATGACATCTGTGAAACATGAAGATGAAGTCCCCTGCCCAGTCCATAGTGTACATTCCTGAATAGCTGCATTCCCTTGGCCACAAAATCTGGCCTGGGAACAACATCTGTACGTAGACCCCACCCCCATCCCAGCCAACTGGTCACCTGGGGACACATGCCCCACATGGAACCACTCAAATTCTCCTCCCAAGAAATTAGATTTGGATCCAAAGATGATGGTTATCCCTACTAGTGACTTGAGTTAAAGAGCTGAGACTTGGTATAGTGCATGGTCATCTTGTGTCCTAGGTCGAGAAACCCAAATGCCCTCTGCAGAGGGAAGAGACATGAGCTGACCAACTGAATGGGCAGTCATAGATCCCATCTCTAAGATGACCCTTGCTGTTGCCATATTTTATCCAATCTGAGACACCATGGATTGTGAGACACATCCCACCTTCAGCGATAACCCCAAGGTGAAAGGAGACAGGGCAGCCTGCTGGGCATTTTCCTGAGTATTTCTCTTGGCATTAAACATGCCCATAGTTTGGGATATGGCTATTCATTTTCATCCTTAACAGACTCATTCTAGACACATTGTTCTGCAACTGCCTTCTTCACAGCATTTTGTGGAGCATTTCCCTGTTCAATAGAAGGTTTTGTGCTGTCTACTACTGATCTCCAGCACTAAGACAGGGCCTGGCACCCAGAAGACACTCCGTGAGGAAAGGCAGAGCTCATGAATGCCAGTCTCTCTAGCTCACCTAATGCTTACATGGTCTTCAACAGTATTTATTTCTTTTTTTGCATTTAAAGAGACTGTTTTATTTCCCCCACCCCAACCCTGGAACCAGGGATTGAACCCAGGGCCTTCATATGAGCTATATCCCCAGCCCTTTAAAAACTTTTGCTTTGAGACAAGGTCTCACTAAGTCACTAAATTGCCTAGGCTGGGCTTAAACTTGTGATCCTCCTGCCTCAGTCTCCCAGCATGATGGAATTATAGGTGTGTGCCACCATACCTAGGTATTTTTTCATCTTTATAAAAAATGCTGGTGTGAACGTCTAAGCTCCCTTGTGTCCATACCACAGAAAAATTACTGTTATTGAACACTCCTTGTGTTGTAGATGCCAAGAGAAGTATTACATGTATTCATTTAATATCTACACCAGCCAGCTGAGGTGGGGGCTACCATCAAGCCTACTTCTCAGAAGACAAAACTGAGAAAGTGCTTCAACGCGTGCCGTAGCAAGGAAGAAATGTATTAGCAAGCATTGCTGCCCAAAGGCCAGCTTCCCATCCCTGTCTCCATTGTTTTTATGGCTATCTCAACACTGAACTGTTATGGCAGAAGGAAAGAACATAGAAGTTCAAAAATTTTACAGTTTGGGGAAGTTCCTGCTTCCCAGTGTCCTTGCCAAGAGTGAATATTATCAACTTTTAAATCATCTCAAAGCATAGGATAAAAATAATAGTTCACTGCTCATTTAATTTGTATCTCCTGCTTATATGGGGCATCGAGCTTCTTTCCATTGAATTGATCATTTGCCATTTGTCTGATAAATGCCTGCTCAATTTTTTTGCTCATTTTTTCTATTGGGTCTTTTAATTATTGATTTGTAGGAACACTGCAGATTATTATAAACAAAGCAAGAAGTTTCATGTAAGGTCTTATTTTTTCATTTGCTAGTTTAAAATTTTATGGTAATCAAATTCATCAATGTCCTTCTACACACAGTTTCTGAGTTTTGTGTCCTTTCCTGCCCACAATGATACAGTGTTCCATTTTTTACTCCACTGTTCTATTTTTTTAATTTAATTTAAAGGCGATAAAACAGAGCAATAAAATGAATCAAAACACTGATAAGATAGTAGGAAATCTATACAAGTTACTATATTGCATATTGTTGTCCTCTAATTTGTTGCTTGGCTTCAGGTTTATAAAGTCAGTCAAAACAATACAGTTCCTCCAAATTAGCTGTTGGCTGGGATGTTTGCAAGGGTGCTGTTCTCCTCTCCCCAGCATCTTGGCTCTCCCCAGTCTCGGCTCCAGCTGGCTCACAGGTGGGGGCCACTGTCCTATTTGTACGTGTAACTCTGTACTCTATCTGGAATCTATTTGGTGATATAACCTGAGCTCTAACTTTTCAACAAAAACCCAAGGTTCTCACCAGGATTCTTTGATGAGCTACGTTTGTCATAATATTACATTTCTACAAATACAAGGGTTAATTTCTAGGCTTTTCATCATGTTTTATTATCCCAGTTGTTTACTCCTGTGCAACACATACATGCAGCACCAGAGAGCTAAGCAAGGTGACGCACGTCTGTTTTCTTAACACTTTGGGAAGTAGAGGCAGGAGGATCATGAGTTCAAGACTAATTTAGTTAATTTAGCAATCTAGGGAGGCTCTGTCTCAAAAAAAAAACAAAAACAAAAACAAAAAACACTGGGGATGTAGCTAGTGTAAAGGCCCTGCCATCAGTTCAATCCCCAGTACTATTGAAACAAAAAGAAAAAGAAGAGAAAGAAAAAAGAAAAGATAAAGCACCAGGGGCCACAGTCAGTACATAATCAGTGTCAGTTTCCTATATTCTTTTATGTCCATAGTTTGAAACTACAGAACCATGCTCCTACTTAAAATCCTTCGCCCTGAATTCTAGGAAACACATCTGAGCACCCTCGTGTCTAATGAAATGAGACGAAAAGGTCACTTGACTAGATCATTTCTATAGATTTTTACCTATAAGTAAGATGATTTCCTCCCAATCCTATTAAACCAGCCACTCTTTGCTTATTGATTGGAATTAAGAAACAGGGCTGAATTTCTTCGGGTTGCTTCTTAGCATTCCTGGAGATGAAATCGTTCACAAAGCTGCTTGTCAATTACTTTGGTGTCAGCAGAGACCTGAGATTTCGGGAACAGGTCAGAGAAAAGCCTTCCCATGATGGCTGGAGGTGGCACTTGTACCTTTTCTTCTGCCCCAGTCAGGAGGGCATCATTCAATCACTCTTTAGCCATGTGCTACATGCTGATGTTTCACATTTGGGGTCAAAATACTCAACTGCTTCTCCATGTAACACATCCAGTTAAGAGCATATTATCTGCAGAAACCTAGAAGGAACTGGAAGATATTAGCTTAAATAAGTCAGCTGCAGAAAGACAATTCAGCATATTTTCACGTATAGATGGAAGATAAAAGTTGGCTTCACAGAAGTAGAGAGTAGAATAGTGGTTACAAGAATCTTTTTGTCTTTTTGAAACAGGATTTCACTATGCAGTTCAGGCTGGCCTCCAGGTTGGCCTTGAACTCATAGCGATCCTCCTGCCTCAGCCTCCAGAGTGCTGGGATTACAGGAGTACGTCACCACACCTGGCTGAGCACCTGTTGTAATTGTAGAGGTCAAGGGTAAATTGCATTAATTTCATGATGTCTCAATAAATTTTATATTAGAACATTTATACAAGCTTTCTTTTCCTGAAATGTGTATACAGGTTTTTGGCATGCATGTGTGTGTCTGTGTGTGTGTCTGTGTGTGTGTCTGTGTGTGTGTGTGTGTATGTGTGTGCAGAGAGGAAAAGGGAGAAAGAGGGAGCGGGAGAGAGAGAGGGAGGAAGAGGGAGATGGAGGGAAGGGGAGGGAGGGAGACAGACAGACAGACAGACACTGAAGCCAATCCCAACCTATTGTGTCTAAATCCTACTCCTTTCTCCAGCCTACAATAAATCAGCTATTCAAACTCAAGTACATGTCTACCTCAGCTCCTTCATTTGTGACAAAGGGGTGATGATGATATAGGTATCTTATATTATTGTTGTGACACTAAATGACTACGGTAGTACCTAGGTTCACAAACTTAATTCTTCCCGTGATTCTGATTGCAGAATTCATTCCACAATTCTGGTTGCAACTGACTTGCAAGCATATTCTTGAAAATATTCTTAAATAATTAATCTCAGAAATACATGTTTTTTCTCATCTGCCATGAGATTTATGGTCTCATAAGAATGGTAGTAGTCAAGGTAGTGAAATTATTACTAAAGGAATTTGCAAGGCCTATATAGAGAAAACCTTTAAAGTCTCCCGAAGGCTGCAAAAGACAAAACACACTCATAGGTAACAAGGCTTAACATTACAAATGTCAATTAGCCCTGAATTCACTTGAAAATTAACTAAAAAATACCCAGACATTTTTTCATAACTAGTCAAGATGATTCTGAAGTTTATGTGGAAGACAAAAACAAACATACCCAAGAAAGTACATATCACTAGCTCTATCTTCAGAGAAACTTTGAAAAATAAATGCAGAAGCTTTGAAGATTTTTAAACATTTATAAAGTCTCAGTAATTAAAGCACTGTAGTGCTGGTGCTGACTGACCATTAGAACAGAATAAGAAGCTTTAGTGAATGATAGACACCTTAGCTCCAATCGGCGGGGAGCTAAGTGACTGTATCAGAGCAACCACGTAGCTACCCCTGTGAAACACACACAGTGGACTCAATAGCAGTAGTAGTTCTTGAACACAGAATTAGTAAATACCAAGTCATTTCTCCTAGGAGAAATGCAGTATTAGGTTCCTTTGAGTCTCTAATCACAATATTTTCATCAACTGATCAATACATCACCCTGTTTGATGTGTGCTTATTTTATATGTATTATTGATTTGTGAACATTGAGTTATGGTCAACAGTGCTGTAACTCATATCTGAACAAAGCTTATCTAAGATCTATTTTTCTATAAAGCACATTATAGCCCTTTTATGGTTGGGGGACATCTGATAGCGTTCTAACACCATGCCAGGGCATCGACAAACAGCGTGAAAATGTAGGGGAGAAACTGTAGTACTAGATTGAGAAGATATTTGTTTTTAGCACTAGAGACCAGAAGGCTACTTCAGCCTTTATTTGGGAACTTGCACATGTTGGGCAACTCGTTCTTTGCCTCTCTTTTTACAATTGAGAATGATTGCAAAAGTGTCACCAAGATTAGTTTAACTTGGGGGGAACATATAAATTTTAGCAAATAAGCAAATTTTTAAAATACCGAATCTAGGAATAATGATGTGGAGAGACTACAGTCACACCCAAACCTGCTCTATATACTAAAATTGATTCCGAAGCATTAAATCTGAAAATGTGACATAAAATAATCATAAAGTAGTGGAAAATTAGTGGAGAGTTTTCTTTATGGCCTTGGAATGAGAAAGACTATTTAAAACAAAATCGTTATGGGCATTTGCTTGCATATGCTTAAGAAGTGGATGAAAAGATTGCTAAGAAAGTAAGGGCAGTAGTCACCTAGTGTAGGAACTGAGCAAACGTAAGAAGGAGGTGGGATGGAGGTTGTTTTAGAATTCCTGATAATTGACACCCGGGAAGGTGTTGCATACTCAAACAAATAGAATTTTTTATTTAAACATAGAAACTGGATATATCTGATTAGAATATAAAAAACAATTACTGTTTTATCAACACAAAAATAGGTAACTAGAAAGCAGAGAAAAAGAGAGAAAAACAGCAGCAGCACCTATACAAGGAAATATTGGCAATTAAAAAAAAAAAAGAAAAAGTATTAGTCCAAACTGGAAGAAAATTAAAATCCATCATGATTTCTATAATTGCCACATCATCACAAGGAGAATCCACTCAATGTTAGTACTCAGAAGGTATCATTCAAGACCCATCTGTTCCAAGCCCAGGTTCTTGAGGAGTTGTCAGCTTGGGGGTTCCCTAAAACTCCTGCTGCACCCTTAGTGAAACTAAGACCAAAGATACTTGCAAGGGAACATAATGACTGCAAAATCACTATGTAGTCCAGCTACCTTGTCTTTCTATAAAAGTACTGAAGCATTAAAATTAAAATTAATCAAACTATTGAAAGTTTTTCTTTAAAACATCCACACTTCTCTGACATATAATCATCTAAAAACACAATTTTTTTTTTTTTTGTCTTTCTACCAGCCCCATCAGGCTCTTGAAAGACAAGCATGCCTCAGAAAGTCAATGGAACAGTATAATTGTCTCAGGAAAAGCTAATGCCAACACCAACTTTGCTTAGCTTTTCTTTGCATTCAGTCTGTGGTAAGAAGAGAAGAGCTATGTAACTGAGAGTTCCTCTCACCTTCTCTGCTCTCCTGGAATTCTAAGATTCTCCAGAATCCTTAATATATAAAATTACACATGGGCACATATGGAAACTGGCTCTGAAATTTCCAAAGGAAGGGAAGAAAATGCCAACCAGATTCTCCCTACTGCAACCATGATGGGGGCCCCACGTGTGCCAAAGAAGCCTTTGTTTGGAGACGTGTTTGCATGATCATGGCATTTCATCACAGAATAGACTCAAAAGCAGGGCTCAGCCAATCGCAGCTCATAAAGCCAAAAAGAGTTCCTATCTATCTCTTTACGGAAAATTCCCTGCTCAACAGTGTCCTGACCAGAATCCAGCTAATTCCCACATCTGACATGGTGTCACAGGGAGCCAGAGTCCTCGGCACTAGAACCCGTTAGGGCTGTGTACACACAGACACATCTAACCATGTGTAGTATCTCACTTTCACAACAAAATTATGGTAAGTTCAGGAGCAAAAAGTTCATTCAAAAGACGATAATAATCTCACAATCATTCTTCTCTCTCAAGAATCCTGTGTAGTTTACACACATGAGGGAGGCAGCATAGTTTAATGGAAAGAACAAGGATGGGATCAATCATAGCCAGTTCTCATATTCTGCTAGTGGAGCCCCGAGTGAGTCATTTTAATAGACATAAAAATATAAATATATTTACAATAAATTTAAAAATATACATATAATGAATTTCCATGTTATATATTTTATGCATATATAGATACCTCCCAGACCACTATATCTTTTCTTCCCATACCTATAAAAGTCCTTTATATATGAAATCATCTATAGGCACATATAGAAACTGGCTCTGAAATTTCTATAGGGAGGGAAGAAAATGCTACATCTTATAATCTAGGGATTTGGGTGTCTACACCCAGGTGAAGTCAGAAAAACCCTAGGTAATACCAGGAGTTGGAACTGAGACGTCTACACAAAGCTTGGCTTCCCAGGATTGAAAAAAAAGTTATGCATCAGCATGTAAGGATTGTGAGGAGATTCGCCTGTTTTTTCTTAGGCCCTGAACTGAAAAAGTCTCACTTGCCCATTTGAATATTCAGGCCAGCACCACCCACGGGTTTAGACTGAATGTACACTCCCATTCTCCCGGTGGTTGCAGAACGCCAGTAACATCTAACATTCTTAACAACTGTTTCGCGTATTTTTAAGTTCTTCTTCCATGGGCTTCCTCGATAGGAATTGTGTGCAATGGAAAAATTAACACGATCTGGTAGACAAAAATAAAACTATTGCTGAGGGACACACACTCAGGAAGAACAGGATTCTGACAAGACCAAAGTGTTGATGATGGGCCAACAACAAAAAAGAACGTCACCAGGCAGGGCTGCACATGCCTGTAACCTACACACTTGGGAGGCTGAGGCAGGGGGATTGATGAGTTTCAGGTCAACCTGAACTACATCCAAAACCCTGCACACAGAATACAATGTAACCAGGAGAATCTCAGATATAGTCTATGTCTATAAAACAGATGATTTGCAGGTGTGAAAGATCCTCGAGGACTTCTACTTTGGAACAATATAGTATAGCAAAGACTAGGTTTGTCTTCCCAGCTCAAACAACCAAAAACAGGACAAACAAATTTCAAAATTATTCTCTGACATTGGCTGTCTGGTGACTCCAAATAATAATAATAATAATAATAATAATAATAATAATAATAATAATAATAATTTCTTTGCAGTTCTGGGGATCAAACCCAGGACCTTGTCTATGCAAGGTAAGTGCTCCCTCGCTGAGCTAGACCCCTGCCCTAAATTGGCTCTTTAAACAAAGCAGGAACTAATGTGGGTTTCATAACACATAAAAAAACTAAGTGCATGAGAATAACACCACGTTTAAGAAGAAATGCAAGTTCACTATTGGAAGTGTCTTACACGCTGTACAAAGTGGTGTAATACTGAGGGAAGATAGAATGCAGATGTGCATTAGAAACCCAGAGCAACTTCTCAGACAATAAAATGTCATAGCTAATAATCCAGCGTAGGAGACATAGCAGAATTGTATTCAATTAATGCAAAAGAAGCTCGAGAGGATAAAGGAAAGATTAAACAAGACCTTTTTTAAAAAAATATGTGATAGGGCTGGGGATTTAGCTCAGCGGCATAAGCGCCTGCCTTGCAAGTGTGTGGTTGTGAGTTCGATCCCCGGTACTGATAAAAAAATAAAATAAAATAAAAATATGTGATAGATTTAAACCTGACCATATCAATGATCATATTAAATATAAATAAATACGGAAATGTAAATGCTATAATTAAATTGCAAAATTTGCCAGGTTGGAAAGTATGAGGTCCAATTATTTACTGTCTGTAAGAAATAATTTCAAATATAAATACACAAAATAAAATGATGGGAAAATATATACAGGGAAAGGTTAATGCACCATCAGGTAACTGACATGGCTACAGTACCAGAGTAGATTGCAGCTCAGTGATCCAGCTTTATTTCTGGGAATAAAGCAGGGCATGTTCACAGTGTTTCTAGGGGTTGTAGTATACATAACTGAAACTTTCCTGCCTCCTGAGAATAAATATTTTACCATATCAGGTAAAATGCAGATGTCCTTCATTCCACAGTTCCTTTAATAGTTCCTCCTGCTTCCTGTATAGTTGTTACACCTCTTATGTTCAGATACAATGAAAATCCTACCTGATAATTTTATGTTTGCTTTCAACACTCAGACATATTTTAAAGAGCTTAAGAAAAATAACCTACTACATATAGTCCAATAGCTGCCTTTGTTTTTTTCTTTGAACTGAGAATCACACTCAGGACCTCTTACTTGCCAAGCAGAAACCGTACCAACCTGCCATACCCCCGGCCCTGCCATTTCAGCTACTGTTCATCTTAGAAGTTAACGACCCTCCGGTATCATTTTCCACTACAGAACTTCCTTTCACATTTCATGAAAATGAGGTTTGAGAGTGATGAATTCTTTTATGTTTTTCTTTATCTGTAAGTGTCTTACTTCACCTGCATTTTCATTATTTTTACTTGATGCAGAATTCTGGATTAACAATTCTCTTTCTTTGAAGATTTTTATGCTACCTTCTGTCAGTCTCCAAGTTGCTCATAAGAAATCCACAGTCATAAAAGTCATTTCCCCCCTCTGTGCTGTGTACCATTTTTCTCCAAGGGCTTTCAAAATTTACTCCCTTTGGGTTTTTTTGTTTTGCTATGAGCATGGTGACACACATTTGCAATCTCAGCACTCTGAAGGCTGAGGCAGGAGGGTAGATACAAGTTTGAGGCCAGCCTGGGCTACACAGAAAGACAAAAAACAAAACAAAACTTTGCTATGATGAATAAAATGGGATTTATTTGTATTGTTTGGGGTTCAGTGATCTTGGAATATAAAATTATGTTTGCCTTTCAAGGCCATTATTTCTTCAACTATTTTTTAAATCTCTCTTTCCTGTATGTTTCCTGGATTCAAATGGCATCATTATCAGATCTTTTAATATTTTCCCATGGATTCCTGGACCTCTGGTCCATTCATTCCTGATACTGTTTTTCAGTTTTAGAACTTCGCATTGATTTATCTTGTAATTTCAATTTCTATTTTAGAGACTTTTATCTTCTAGTCTCTTCAAGTATCAATAGCTGTTTAAAGTCTTTGGTAATTCTAACATCTGGGTCACCATGGAGTTAGCATTTCCGCCCTTCCTCTTGAGAACTGATCACACTGTCCTGGTGCTTTGTACCCAAGTGTCTTAGTTATTTTTTCCTCCCTGACACACTGTGACCAACACTCACAACTTAGAGGATGAGAGGTTCATCTTATTTCACAGCTTCAGTCTATGGATGGCCCTGAGGCAGAAACGACATGGCAGGAGGAGGACACAGTGGAGCAAAGCTGCTCACACCATGGCGGCCAGGAAGCAGAGAGGAAAGAAAGGAGACAGGGATAAGAAGAATACACCCTTCCAAGGCGCACCCTCAGTGACCTACCCCCAGCCAGGTACCATCTCGTAACAGCACATTTGGCCACGGAACTCATCGGTGAATGAGTCCACTGAGGAGTACAGTACTGTGCCTCGTGATCCAAACGTCTAAAAATCTCACTTCAGACACATGAGGCTGGCGGGGTGGCTCTAGCTCTAAACGCTGGCATCAAGTGAGGCTGAATTGCATCCTAGATAATTTAAATACTGTGTTGAAACCTCAAATTCTATTAAAATCTCATGGAGAGGCCAGGCATACTGGTACACTTCTGTAATCCCAGCACTTGGGAGGCTGAAGAGGGAGGATCGCTGTGAGTTCCAGGCCAGCCTGAACTGCAGGGTGAAATCTTGTCTCAAAAAGACAAAAAAAAAAAAAACAAAGAGGGCCAGGGATGTAGCCCAGCTGTATAAGCACCTGACTGGCAAATGTGAGGTCATGAGTTTGATCTCCAGTACCAAAAAACAAAACAAAACATCTCATGGAGAAGGCTGATTTTGGCAGTAAACTCGTTTAGATTCAGATTCTAAATTCAGCTCTCTTTTCTACATGTGTGTTTCTAATGTCAATTGAATTTGTAAAGACTTCGCTATACTCCATCGGATGTGCATGCAACACTCATAAAGCCCAGATGTGAGCTGTGAATTACATTCCAGTCCAGTTCTCAGAGCCCAGGTTATCTTTCTTTGGGTCTGTCTGACTCATGCCCCACTGAGGGATGATCCAGGTTGGGTCATATATAATTAGAAAAGTCCCTTCTCCAGTTCTTTCCCTTCGGATTCCTTCCACACTTTCCAAATTTCTTCATTTCTTTGACCAGAAATCTGTTACATACATCCAAACACCTATCAATTTTCTTTCTGACCTTTAACTTCCTGTGCTCTCACGTAGTTTCACATGACTGGGGCCACAGACAGAGTGAAGGAAGCCACTGAAGAACTCGAAGGGACTTTTCCCAACTCTCAGATCACAGGATCTTCTAGTTGCCCGGGCCTCAGAGAGCGGTCTTCTCACAAGGCCTGAAGTACGCGTGCCATCACCAGCACCAGTCCCACAGGGCAGCCTCATGGGTGGGAGTTTTGGGGGACCCTTTTCTAGCAAGGGGAAAAAAGAGCAACAACTAGGATCGAATCCTGCACTCCCTGGCCTGCAGAGGACTCCTCTTTAGCCTTCAGGTCAAAAGAAGTAGACTTTTTTTGCAGTTTTTGCCATCTATCAATACTACACACAACTACTGCAGCAGGGGCTGCCCCCGAGTTACATCTGGAAGGCAAAGAAGGAAGCAAAACTAGGAAATTTATTCTCATACTGGTTGTTCTTCAACATTTGACTTCCTTCCTCAATGTGACTACTACTGCTTCTTCCTCAATCTTCAGCGATATTTTTTTTCATTCTATTCAGTCATTCATTATAATCAGTTCCATAGTCATAAATTTTAGAGCTTATAGGAAATAATTTTCTAACAAAATTAAAATTATCAACATGAATCCAAGAAATGGTATAAAAGTTCAAGAAAACACTTATAAAATCTGCTGTAAAATGACAAGAAATCTACCAATGAAAATGGCTCAAAGTCTAAGTGGGTTTAGAATTTACCTTTGTCTAAACTATTAGGTGAATTATTAGAATATTTATATTATTTTAAAATGAATAAAAATATGGAAATCTCAACTAATTTTAGAATGAATAGTTTTAATAACCAAATTGGCTGACAATACAAAAACAAAAAATCAGGCCAGGGATTTAGCTCAGCAGTATAAGTGCCTGCCTGGCAAGCGAGAGTTCAATCTCCAGTACCCCCCCCAAAAAAAAAGAAAGAAAGAAAGAAAGAAAGAAAGAAAAGAAAATCAAGCTCATCTGTGTACTTAGAAAAGAAAGTTTAAAAAAAGAAAGTTCTAAAAGTATTAGCAAAAACTTGAGCAGTACATAAAATAATATAACCTGATTAAATATGGTTTTTTGCAGAGATTGAAGGATGATTACAATAATGAGACTGATCAATCATTCATTATATAAAGAAGTCAAGGGGTAAAAACTATATCATCACTACTTATCTATCATCATCTGTCAAGCTGTTAAAGATTAAAAAGCAGAGTTGAGGCCCAGGAATATATAGCTCAGCAGCACAGTGCCTGCTGGGCAAGCATGAAGTCATGAGTTCAATCCCCAGTATTAAATAAATAAGTAAATAAATAATAAATAGAGCTGAGAAATCTTCTAATTATCTTTAAGTCCCTGAATCATAGTTGTGTATGATTAGCACTTCATTTGTTCTTAATTACCGACACAGTTTGGGTAAGCTAGCTTGAGTGGGAATGCTGTCACTTGAAACTGAGAATATTTAGTTATATGAGCATCAACATAAAAACTACTAGGTAATAAAACATTATCCTATTAAGTAGTCATGTACAAAATAAATATTTTAAAGTCAGTAGAGAGCCCTTATAAATTGCTGGTGGGAATGTAAAGTGGGAAGGCCACTTGGGAAAACAGTTTGGCAGTTTCTCAGAAAGTTAACATCACATTACCATATGACCCAACAATTCTTCTAGTATCTACTCAAGAGAAATGAAATCATGTCTGCAGAAATACTTCATGTGAGGGCATTAGCCTAGCAAGCACAAGGGCCTGTGTTCAATCTGAAGCATCAGAAAAACAAAAGCGACTTCATACAAATGTTCACAGTAATGTTATTCATAATGACCCAAAACTGGAAATAACCTAAATCTTCATCATTAGTGAATGGACAGGCAAAATGTAGCATAACCAAACAGTAGCATAGTACTCAGCAGTAAAAAAAGCATACTCTTATATGATATCTTGTACTGAATCCTGAAAAACATGCTAAGAAAGCCAGACATAGAGAGTACATATTACAAGATTCCATTTATATGAATTGTTAAGGAAAATCCATACAGACAGAATGTTAGAGTGATACTGACTCAGGAAAAGATGAGGAATGGGATTAACTATAAATAACCATAAAAGATCTTATTAGAGAAATAAAATACTCTAAAGCTAGCTAATTATTATCATTGTATCACATGGTAATATTATTAAAAGTCATTGAACCACACACTTAAAATGGATACAATATGCTAAAACATAGTTCTATAAAATTGTTACAAATAGATTCCTCACATACAAACCCTAATCAAGTGAAATAAAGGTAGAAGAAAACATTCCATTCATAAACATAGGAGGACAGACCGGGGATTTAGCTCAGCTGCATAAGCACCTGCCTGGCAAACGTGAGGTCATGAGATCGATCCCTGGTTCAAAAAAATAAAATATAAATATAGGAGGACATAAAACACACAGAAATAACAAGCAATGTTTGGTATTTGTAGAAAACTATAAAATTGTACTAATAAATATTAAATCTTGAATAAGTGAAGAAAAAGCTTGTTTTTTAAAATTATATTTCATTATTATAAATTTTTCCCACATTAAACTCATATGAAGTCTTTCTGCAGACATGATTTCATTTCCTTGAGTAGATACTAGAAGAATTGTTGGGTTGTATGGCTTAAGTGTATTCATAGTCAAAATCCCAATAGGATTGTTTTTAGGAGAAAAAGCTTGAATAATGATTTCTTAATTTCATCCAAAATTATCAATTTAAAAATAACCAGGAAAATCCCTTAAAACAGGAGGAACAAGAAATGGAAATGTCCTACAATTCATTATTATCACAAAGCTATGATCCTTAAACCACTACAACAGTATTTGTAGCTATATCAGTGGAACAGAAGAGTTAATAGATTAGCAAATAAATATGCAAGTTTAATATATTATAAATCAAATTTCAAAGCAAAAGAACTATGAAATATTCAATACAAAGTATTTGGACTGCTGTCAAGTCATTTGGAAAAACATAAAGCATGATTCTGACCTCACTTCTTATACCAAAATAAAATCCAGATGGATTCTATTTTTATAATAGCTGAGTGGGGAAGACTCCTCTAAGCATTTCACAAAGATCAGTGTCTGTAAGAAAAAGAAAAAAAATGTTATAAACTGAACTGCCCTTCAGCTAATAGCATTTGAAAGCTTGCTCCATATGGGCCCTTTTCTAAGCATTCGATTCAACCTAAGGTTAGGTGCAAGTCACTGATGTAGTTGACACCACAACCCCATGGCATAAACAGTGTAAGTAGCTTCATCAGGTGTCCCCTCTGCTGCACCTTCCTGGGTCTCTCAGCCTCCCCTGGCCCCTGAATACAGCCACTGGTTCTGCCTCATCACCACCTCAGGCTAAGGACACGTAGCCCTGCTGCTCCACACTGATCAGCACTTCACGGAAGTCTCTGTCCCCTCCCACAATCTCCTCACTCACGTGAAATGCTCTCCACAGGCAGAGCTATGGGCAGCTGCTCAGAGGCAAGGATCAGTGTAGGATGGCTCTCCCCACATTCTTTCCCATACTTCCCTGCCTCCCTTTCCTTTTTACTCATCTCATTGGCAAAAGCGTTAGCACTTTGTCTTCACCCCAGGTGTCTGGGAAGGAATCTAGAGTAAGACATTCCTTTTTCTCATCAGGACACTAATGCACAGAAAGTTGCTAAAGATCATCTAGTCAGTCACTCATGATGCTAGGTTTTGAGTACAAAAGGATTGTTAATCTTACATAGTTTGACTACAAAAACAAAAACTCAACAGCAACTACCTTATTAAATTACTAAACATCATTTTTCAGATTAGGAGGACATTAGCTTTTGACCACTATGATAAAATATCACAGGTAATTAACTTATAAAGAGAAAAGGTTTATTTTGGTTCATAGTTCTGGAAGTTCCAGTTCAAGATGCAGTGCCTGTTTGCTGCAGGCCTTTCGGGAGGGCATTGTAACATGGTGGAAATACCCAGCAGAGCAAACCATTCACCTCCTGAGGCAGGAAGCAAAGAACAAGAGACTAGGGTTTCATAGTCACCTCCAAAGCCATGCCTCCTGTGACCTACGGGCCGGCCGTCCAACAAAGCCCTGCCTCCTAAAGCTTCCACTACCTCCCAATAGTACTGCCTGGACACCCAGCAGTTAACACACGGGCCTTACAGGAGGATGCTCAAAATATAATGACAAACACAAGAAGAAAAATTGATATTCTTCACAGATGTTACCCCTGCATACATAGAAAAAAATTAAATCTATAAATAAACTATTAGTAGTAATAAGCTTGAATTAATAAATTGTGGCTGAATACAAGGGCAATATGCAAATCTCAGTACATACATACATTTTGTATGCAGTATTAACAAACTGAATGCAAGTATACAAATACCTTTTTCCATAGCTTAAAAATATCCAGAAAGGAATCTTACGGAAAATACACAAGATAGTTACAAAATTATAAAACACTATCTAAAGAAATGAAGGAGAAGTCCAAAATGGAGACACAGATCATGTTACTGGATTGAGACACAATATCATTATGATATCATTTCCCTTCAAATTGAATGCAATCCTAATCAAAGTCCTAGCAATTTGGGGTTTCTTGGGGAAAAGCGGAGGGATTTTTGAGCATGTGATAAATATTTCCAAAGAGCCAAGAAAAAAACCACAATGCCCTTGAAGAACAAATAAGGACTTGCTGTAACAGATGTTAAGCTATGTGAAATTCAGTACAGTACTTGTACAAAAGCTGACAAATAATGGAAAAGAAAGAAATAGGTCATAAGGAAAAATATGTTATTTGACTCTATACCATATCTAAACTCAATTGAATCACATCAAAGATGAAATAAGAGGAGCAAAATGAGTTTGAGGAAATAGTATATCTTCATTTTCTCACAGTTGGGAAGGACTTAAACAAGATGTACAAAAAAACAGAGAAATAGGTAGATAAATCTGACATAAATCAAAAGAAACTTTAAAGTAAAGGAAAATTCAAGCCACAAATAGCTATTTGTAACACACATAACTGGAAAAGGTCTTTTACCTAGAATAGCTTACTTTTTGTTTCTATAACAGTTTTCCACATTTTATTATAATGGAAATTGGGATGCATACTATGATCAATAGCAATCTATAACTTAATTGACAATGATTTTTTTTTTTTTTTGTACCAGGGATTGAACTCACAACCTTGCGCTTGCCAGGCAGACACTTATGCTGGATCATTTTTTCTTATTGTAACAAAATAGTGGTAAGTTGTTAATCAATGGGCTCTTAGATTTAAGCAGAAAACTTCTTATAATGAACAGTAGAGAATCATTAAACAAAAAATGACTCAAGATAAAAAGTGAACAAATGAACAGACACTTCACAAATGAGAAAACTAAAATGGTCAATAAGCATGTGAAAAGAACATTAGTCTCCTTAGGAATTAGTAAATGCAAATTAAAATTACAGTGTCACACAGAGGCAAAATTTTTAAAATTCTGATGAAAACTATTGTTGGCAAGGATACAAAAAAACAGGACCTCCATCCACTGTGAGTGGATGGTAAGTTGGCAAAACCACTTTGGAATACAATTTACATTACCTAGTACAATGAACATGTGCAAACCCTATGATCCAATCACCCCTTTCCTCATTACACATCACAGAAAAACTCACATTTCCACCAGAAGATGCATGCAAAATTATTTAAAATACTGCTATTCAGAATATTAAAAAACTGCCTATCAATAGTTTAAAATGCCCATCAATAGTTTATTGGATAAACAAATAGATTTCTATCCATGTAACACAATACTATATATCAATGAAAATGAAGGAACAATAATTACTTGCAGCAATATGGATATCATTAATGATGTTAGATGGAGAAAATCAAAGAAAATGTATTATGAAGTCTTTCCTATAAAATTCAAAATAGTTGGAACTGAAGATTATTTCAGAAATAAAGGACAGATGATGTAAGTACAAACAAAAGTCAGATTGTCACAAAAAAATCAAGGTTATGGAAAAGAGAAATATTTGTGATTATGAAGGAGTACAGACAGCTTCTAAGATGCAGGCAATTTTTTGTCTGTCAGCCTGAATAGAGATTGCACCAGTGTCCAATTATAGTTCATTAAAATGTACATCTCCATCTATATAATCTTCTATATTTTCACATATTACATCATTTTAAAATGAACAAAAAAGCAGAAATACTATCTCATTTAATTTTCATCTTTACATATGCTAAGTGTAAATCAGTAGCAAAATCCTAGGAACATATAAAAAGTGTTTCTTATCACAAAGTTTTAAGTTGTGAGTCGTAAAATATTCACAGTCTATACTATCTGAATTTTTATAATAAGCACGTATTACTTTATAATTAATTATAACAAAAAAGACTTTAAACAATCAGAAAAGATGTGCCAGGAAAAACACCAGATATTGGGCCAGGGATTTAGCTCAGAGGTATAAGCAACTGCTTGGTGAGCATGACATCGTGAGTTCGATCCCCAGTACCAAAAAAAAAAAAAAAACCACATCAGATGTTTAGGCTAGCCAACTTTATCCAAATAATTTAAATGCAACATTTCCTTAAAATTTCATATTCTTTGCCATATTACCTGTATTGCTAAGAGTCTGATTTCAAAAGCCAATTAAAGCCCTTCATGAAAACCTATAAGCACAACCAAAATTCAGGTGTTGGCTGTAAATTCTAAGTCAAACTCCACTGTCACATTATGTCCCAATTAGCTTATAATGTCTCAGACAACATTATAGACCCTTTTCCAAATATGACAAAACTCAAAAATACTGCAATATTTTCACAAACATTTTGTAGTTTTCTATAGCCATAGATGAAGCAGAGTGGGGCAGCAGTGGGGTGGGGTGCAGCGGTAGTGAGGTGCAGCAGGTGGCAGATTTATAAACATATATCGAATCTCACATATCACTTTCAAGTTTAATTAGCACCAGAAGGAAAAAAAATGATACTATCATCCCTACATAACTACTAAATATACTACTGTGTTTTTTTTCTATTCCCTAAAACCTTTTATCACTTGGATTTATAATATTGTATTACTATTTCATGACTACATCCTCACCAGCATTTTTATTTCCTTTTTTAACCAAATGATACTCATGCTGAATGTTTCCATTTGTAAGATATCAAAACGCCATTCTTTAGCCCAGTGAACACCAGTTGTCCTAAATGATGGAGAGAAGCAACCAGTGGCAACCTGTGTGATCCTTTGGTTTTCGACATACACCACCCCGAACTTGCACCCTTGCCAGGGATTAAGCCAGTGGAGTGCTGACAAACGTTCAGCAACCTGCTCCCACTAGAGCAGAGTGGTCTGTAGCACTTGCACATTTCCGTGGTGTAAATGCTTCCCCACAGCAAGTGTCCAGCTGCCCATGTCATAACACTGAACACAGAGTTGGAGAAAGTGCACAGAAGTGAACTGCTACACTGTATTTCCATGACTCAAGAGTAACAGCAAAAAATGTAATGAAATAACTAAAAATGCTAAGTTCGGGGTGTTTGTTACCACTGCTTTTAATTATAATTTTAAGTTTATAAAATGTCATTTTGAACGATGTCTGCACTTTTTAATCAGCTACAAAATTCCTAAAAACGTAACAGTCAGGTCTTGGGAGTGGGCACCGCACCAGATTCAACCTGACAGACTTTCGTATGGTTCTAACTGGGACTTAATTCCCTACCACAGCCGTCCTGGGCTCAGTGTGTTGCGGGGATAGACGGACTGGCTTGCTGTGACTCTTCAGGGGCTGCCCCGACCCTGCTCTGCTTACCTTGGCAGGTAAGAACATTCCTGGAGGGGTTTCTGCTCTTCAGAGCTTGGATCTTCTTTTTCTTTTTCCTTTAAATTAGACACAGGAAGAAAAAAAAGGGTTACTAAATTCAACTTAAAACTAGTGTTTTACAAATAATAAAAGTCAATTAGATTGAGTGGTAAAAATCCATAATCCATCGGTCTCATCCTTGCTCTCCTACATACGAGTTCCGAAGCTTCGTTCCACCTGTGCTTCGGGACTTTGTTAGTGAGATGAGCATCTTGTAGGTGGTTATGAAGATGAAATAAAATAATGTCTTATAAAATAGCACAGTGTCTGGCATGGGATGTGTTCAACAAATGATGGTGGCTATTTTCTGTTCATCAAGGCCACTTTTACCGCAGATTATAAATATTTATAATAATATCAACTCCTGACTTTCTTTTTGCAGTTCAAAAGTTTAACTTAAAAAGTGAACAAAATATGCTTTGCAAACCTTATTAAACTTATTTATCTGAAATATAAATATGTAATTTCCATCAAAGTCTGGAATAGTCCACTGTCCATTTAAAAATATTTTTTCCACAAAAACTCTTCATGGATAAATGTTTTTCTTTTATACTGCACAAAAGCTACATGCAAATTTCCACTGTGCTGTACTGTGCTGTACTCATTTCACTGTCAACTACCATGATGAAGATGCCAGGCACAAATGTTCCTGGTTCAGGTGATTGACAGAAATGAAAAGCTGTTTCCCTTAGCGACCAGGACGCCTCCACTGCCTCCTGCAGTGGGGTCACATCCTTGATGCTCATGGAAGATCACTCTTTCTTCTTTCTTCTTCTTCTTCCCTTTTCCTTTCTTACTTCCTTCTCCTTGCTGAAGATTTGGGTCACTACCTCCTGTTTCCTGTGCCCTTGTTTTTAGTTTAGGTATCATTTCTGCTGCATACACCATGACTGACTTTCACGATGAGAACTGCCTCAGACAGAGGCCGCCATCTCCCTGCTTGAGCTGGACTCAGACTCTGCCTCCGTATGGTATGGTTCTGGGGCTTGAACCCAGGGCTACATCCACAGCCTCTTCCAATTTTTACTTGACAATAAGGTCTCGGTATGTTGCCCAGGCAGGACTCAAACTTTCAATCCTCCAGAAGCTGGGATCAGTCAGGGCTTGGAGTCTGGTCTCAGGGCAGGACTGCTGAGATTATCCACTACTCTCCCACAAAGCAGCTGCTGGTTTGCTGGGATAGAGTGGCATGATTTGGGACTCTGTCTTTTTCTTTTCTCTTTCTCCTTCATTGTTTTTTTATGAATATGAAAGTGGTTGCTAGCCTCTTTATGAGTGTGGTTTGGTTCTGTTCTTCATTTTTGCTCTACCATCTCTCTTTTCCTTCAGTCTTCTGAACCAGTTTCCCACTTTGGTGTGATCCCACTTTGTCCTTCAACCTTACTTGTAATCTTTCTCTTCTTCCACTTCTCTATTTTCTCCTTAATCCACTTTAAAGTTTAATCCCAAGGACAAAATTGACACACTACAGACTTATATATTGCATATAATTATCTGGTTTGTTTTACATTTTTTATATAATCACAGATCTTATTCATATAGTCTAAAGTTGCAGATTAATTCCATGACTGAGATCAATTAAGGACCACAGAAAATAGGGTGACACAGTGCCAAAGAACCAGGGAGTAGGCCAAACAAGCAACAACTTCTCATCTCCAACAAGCTGAAGCAATAAGATCTTCCAACAAACTCAAAACCCAAAAACTAGCTACATTTGGAAGATATCTCAGAGAAGCACTCATCACCTAAGGGTCCTAAATACTACCAATAAAGCAACCCTTCATGAGCAACTTACAACCATCACCTAAGAATTAAACTCAAAAAAGAAAAGAAATAAGAAGACACTTAAATAAGATGCAATCTCAGACATCCAGTTCACCAAAGGCAAACCCAGGGGGCAATGAGGTGGGACAATCTGGAAGCCCCTCACCAGGTCTCTCTGAAGTGGAAACAACAAAGAAATTGAATGAGGCTCTGGAAAAAGTAAAATCAGAAATAATCTCTCAGATAATACAAAGATTACCAAAATATATACCATGTTTAGTGACATTAGATGAGCTTAAGCCAATTATGAAAGTTAAGCACAGGGGAAACATGGACTCCATAAAGCATATTCAAGCAGATATCCAGGAAAGTAAAAACTCCACTGAAAGTATTCAGAGCAGATTAGGCCAATGTGAGGACAGGATCTCAGATACTGAAGACAGGCTTGCAGTTAGTGATCAGGAAAAGAAAGATTTCTCAAAACTGAAGGGACCATGAGAAATCAATCCAGTAGCTGTGAGATGAGATGAAGAGCAGTAACTTAAAATTGATTGGATTCAATGAACAAGCAGAAGATACCAAAAATGACATTTAAAAAAGTTCACAGATATCATGACAGACTACTTTCCTGATAGAGAGAAAGTATTTAACATACAGATGAATGAGGCATACAGAACTCCACTTAGCAGTGATGAAAAAAAATCTACAGCCAGGCATATCATAATCAAGATTCCAAAAAATTCAACACAAGAATAGAATCCTAAAAGCTGTTAGAGAAAAGAAACAAATCACCTAAAAAGGAAAGCCCAGCATAATTATAACTGACTTCTCAGCACAAACTCTCAAGTCAAGGAGAGCTTGGAGTAAAGTACTCCAAGTCCTAAAGGAAAACAACTTTCGATTCAGATTGATGTACCTCACAAAACTATCTTTCAAAACTGATGGAGAAATAAGATACTTCCATAAGAAAGAACATCTGAGGAAATTTATGAACATCAAACAAGCACTCCAAAATGTTTTGAAGAACATCCTAGAAAGAACCAACAAGGGCTACAGCTTCATGAACCTCAACAGAAGGAATCCACCAGACAAGGCAAAAAATTAGAGGGAGGGGGGAAAGTGAGGGAGCCAAAAAAAAGGAAAATAACATGACAAGGAAAAGTCAATACATATCAGATAAAACCATCAATGTAAATGGTCTCAGTTCACCAATCAAGAGAAACGACTGGCAGAATGACTCAAACAGCAAGATCCACCATTTGCACACTCTAGGGAGTAAAGAACAAGAAGTCACCAAGAAGCAAATCCCGGCAAATCAACACCCATGCACAGGCCATTGGGGGAACAACAGGACCCCAGCCTTTTCCTGTGAGTCAGTGCTATTCATAGACTGCAGGGGAAGAGAATAAAAAGTCACCAAGAAGCAAGCCCTCCCTGCAAATCAGTGCCATGCATGGGCCACTGAAGGGACAGCCAGACCCCATCCCTTTATGGCATGTGGGCTGGGAAACAAGAAGAGCCAAACCAACCCCCCCCCAACACACACATCCCTTAAGCAACTGGCTTATCCAGAGAAACACAGGCTACCATGATAGCTATTGAGGTAAAATGCAGTTTGATGCATATGGTATTTGGTGTTTCACTGACTTTGCAGTTCTAGGCCCAATGGTCTGTCTATTCAGAGGATAACAGTACTCAGCATGGCATCTATTGGGGTATCTCCTTCTAAAGTGGTAGTCATTGTTAATTCTCTATTATTTTGTTTTGAAGTCCTGTCTCATTTTCATTGTTTTGTTGGGTTAGATTTTATTCTGTTTGTTTTGTTTGATTTCATAGTGTCAGATGGCATGGGCAGTTATTTCAAAGACAGCAAGATATATTATGGTAGCCATTTTGGATTTACTACTGTCCTGTTTTAAAATCCTTCATTGCATTCATTGTTTTCTTTTTATTGGTTCTATTCTGTTCTGTTTTGATTTTTACTATGTCTGAAGGTATCTACAGCTATTTTGAAGACAACAAGAAATATTATGGTAACCATTGTTGATTGTGTATTGTTTTTAAGTCCTGTGTCACTTACATTGGTTTGTTTTGATTAGCTTTATTCTGTTTTATTTTGCTTGGTTTTATTCTCTTTAAAATTTAAAAAAAAATTTTAAAAGAAGCAAGATCCAACAATATGCTGCATATAAGAAACACATTTAATTTAAAAAGGAATTAATAGACTGAAAGTCAAAGGAAGGAAAACAATACTTCATGTGACAGGAGCCCAGAAAAAAGCAGAGGTAGCTATTCTATTTGCAGAAAAAGTGAATTTCAAGCCAAGACTGATTAAGAGAGATATAGAAGGTCACTGTATCCTCATAAAGGGAATAATCCAAGGGGAAGAAATAACAATCATAAATATATATGCAATAAATACCAGTATACCCAATTGTATAAAATAATTACTAATGGACATGAAAAAATCAAATAAGCCCTAATACAATTGTATTGAAAGACCTCAATACCCCACTGTCACAAATAGACAGATCAACTAGACAAAAAATCAATAATGAAATATTAGAGCTAAATCAAACTTTTGAACAAATGGACTTAGTAGATGCCTATAGAATGTTCCACCTCACAGCATCAGAATACACATTCTTCACAGCTCACACAGGACATTCTCCAAAATAGACCATATTCCGGCTCATAGAATGTGTTTAAGTAAATGCAAAGGAATTTGAACTATCCCATGCATACAATCAGACCACAGTGCAATGAAACTGGAAGACAATGCCAAAGGAAACCACAAGAACTGCATTAAAACATGGAAATTAAATAGCAACCTACTGAACAACCAATGGGTCACAGATGAAATTAAAGAAGAAATTAGACAGTTTTTATAGTTGAATGATAATGACAATACAACATACTATAACTTGTGGGACACAATGAAAGCAGTCTTAAGGAGAAAATTTATAGCAGTAAATATCCACATCAGGAAAACAGAGCAAGCACATATAAACAACTTAATGTTGAACTTCAAGCTTCTAGAAAAAAAAAGATCAGGCTAAACCAAAAGCTCATACAAGGGAGGAAATTATAAAGATCAGAGCAAAAATTAACACACTGGAGACTAAAAAAATACAAAGAATCAATGAATCAAAGAGTTGGTTCTTTGAAAGAGTAAAGAAAATTGACACTTAGCCAATCTTATTTAAAAAAAAAAACAGGAAAAAAAGACTCAAATCCATGCCATTAGGAATTAAAAGAGAAAAATCACAACAGACCCTGCAGAAATCCAGAAAACCATCTACACCTACTTTCAAAAATTGTATTCTAGTAAGATGAAAAATACAGAAGAAATGGATTAGTTCCTATATACATATGAATTACCAATGCTGAATCAAGAAGATATAAAAATCCTAAATAACCCAGGATCAATAAATGAAATCAAAGATGTAATTAAAAACCTATCCACAAAGAAAAGCCCAGGCTCTGATGGATTCACTGCTGAATTCTATAAGAAATTCAGAGAAGACCTAACACCATTACTTCCCAAACTCTTTAATGAAATTGAAAGGGAAGAAATACTTTCAAATTTGTTCCTGAAAGCAAGAATTACCCTGATACCAAAACCAGAGAAAAACCCAACTAAGAAAGAGCATTACAGGCCAATTTCCCTAATGCACACTGATGCAAAAATCCTCAATATGATACTGGCAAACAGACTGTAGGAAATTGTCATGGTGGTTGTGTACCACAATCAAGTGGGATTCATCCCAGGGATACAGGGATGGTTCGATATATGTAAATCCATAAATGTAATACACCATATTAACAGGGCCAAAGACAAAAATCATATGATCATCTCAACAGATACACAAAAAAACTTTTGACAAAATCCAGTGCCCATTCATGATAAAAATCCTTCAAAAAACTGGAATAGGTGGTCTTTACCTCAACATGATAAAAGCCATCTATGACACACCAACAGCAAACATCGTACCAAATGGATAAAAACTGAAAGCTTTCACTCTAAAATCAGGAACAAGAAAAGGATGTCCACTGTCTCCACTCTTTTGCAACAAGTCCTGGAAACTTTAGCTAGAGCAATTCAACAAGAGAAAGAAATAAAAGGAATAAAGATAGGAAAAGAAGATAAACTATCATTATTTGCAGATGACATGATATTCTACTTAGAAGACCCCAAGAATTACACCAAAAGACTTCTAGATTTAATAAGCAAATTCAGTAATGCAGCTGGTTACAAAGTCAACACAAAAATTAATAGTCTTCCTGTTCATAAATAACAAACTCATTGAGAGAGAAATCAGGGAAACAATGCTTCTTACAGTAGCATCCAAAAAAATGAAATACCTAAGAATCAATCTAACAAAGAGTATAAAAGACCTCTAAATTGAAAACTACAAGTTCGGAGCCTGGTAGAGCCCTGCCCAGCATCCCCCATCACCAGAGGACCTGAGGGAAGGTCCCTCTGGGCCTAGATGTGCCCCCCCCAGCAATCCCCAAGTGGCCCAGAGCCACCTGCACTCTGCCTCGAGAGCTGAAAGCAAATGCAGCAATCTCTATCCCATATGGAAGCCTCAGCACATCACTTGGAGCCTGGTAGGGCTGCACCTAGCATTCCCCATCACTGGAGGACCCTCAGGAAGGTCCCTCTGGGCCTAGTTGGGTCATGCCCAGTGACCCCGAGTGGCTGGGAGCCACCTGGTAAGGCCTGACTAACCACCTCCACTCAACTGGGGAAACTCCCTGCAGTACAAATAGATATTCTCAACCCAAAAAACAACTGAGACCTTGCCTTCAGCTTCCCTAAGGGAATATAGCAAAATGACAAAATGAAAGAGCAAAATGCAATCCCAAACCTCCAGTCCACCCCAAGCAAGACTAGGCAACATGGAAATAGAAGAAAATGTAATCCACACACCTGAAACTCCTGAAATGATAGTAACTGAAGTAAAGAAACAACTCCAGGAAGCTATAAAGGAACTCAGATCAGAAATAATCTCCCGGGTAAAAGAAGAAATGATAAACATAATGAAACAAATGCTGAACACATCTAAAGAAGACATAGTTTAAAAAATAGAGGAATACTTCAAAAAGATGGAAACCTTTAGTGAACAATGTAAGAAACAAACAGAATGCATGAAACAGATTCAAGGAGCTATCCAGGAAATCCAAACTCCCATTGAAAGCAGGAAAAACCTTCTCATGAAAGTGAAGATAGACTTTCAGACATAGAAGACAAGATTGCATCTAGGAAAGGAAAGAGCTTTTAAAAATAACAAGGAATCAGGAAATAATTCAACAGCTGCAAGATGATGCCAAAAAAAAAAAAACCAACATAATATTGATAGATGTAAAAGAAAAAGGTGACAACACAAATGATATCAAAAGACTATTTACAGAAGTAAGAGCTGAAAATTTCCCAAATATGGGAAAGGGAAACTGACATACAGATAAATGAAACATACAGAAATCCAAATAGCCATAACCAAAATAAAACTATACCCAGTCATATAATAATCAACATCCCAGAAATTCAGCATAAGAACAGAATATTAAAAGCTGTTAGAGAAAAGAGACAGATCACCGATAAAGGAAAGCCCATCAGAATCACAGCAGACTTCTCAACACAAACAATGAAGTCAAGAAGAGCATGGAGTAAAGTATTTCAGGTCCCAAAGGAAAACAACATCCAACCCCGATTGATGTACCCTGAAAAACTATCCTTCAAAATTTATGGAGAAATAAGATACTTTCATGACAAAGAACAGTTGAAGATCTTCATGCCTAACAAACCAACACTGCCAAGAATACTGAAAGATATTCTAGATAGACATAGGAATAAAGCAATAAGCAAGGCAAACAATTAAACAGAAGGGAAAAGTAAAGAACCAACAGCAGAAAGATAATGTGGCAAAAATAAACCAATATATATCAGTTATAAGCATTAATGTAAATGGTCTCAATTCACCAGTTAAAAGAAACAGACTAAGAAAAAAAAAAAAAGACTGGCAGAATGGATCAAGAAACAACATCCAATCATATGCTGTATACAGGAAACCCATCTAACCCAAAAGGAAATACATAGACTGAAAGTCAAAGGATGGAAAACAGTATTTCATGCAACAGGAACCCCGAAAAAAGCAGGGGTAGCTATTCTGTTTGCAGACAATGTGAACTTCAAACCAAGAATGATCAAAGGAGATAAAGAAAGTCACTACATACTAGTTAGGGGAAAACTTCAAGAGGGAGAGATAACAATCTTAAATATACATGCACCAATTGGGAGCACCCAGCTATACAAAGCAAATATTAATAGAAATGAAAAATCAAGTAAACAATAACAATTATAATGGGAGAACTTAACATCTCACTGACCAAAAGAGGCAGATGAACTAGACAGAAAATCAACAAAGAAATAACTGAATTGAATCACAACTGTGAACAAATGGACTTAGTGGAAATATACAGAGTGTTCCACCCAAAAATATCAGAATATACATGCTTCTCAGCAGTACATGGGACATTCTCTAAAATAGACCATATACTAGCCCAAAGAATATGCTTAAGTAAATGCAAAAGAATTGAAATTATCCCGTGCATGTTATCTAATCATAGTGCCATGAAACTAGAAATTAATGACACAAAAAACTGCAGACACTCCACAAACACATGGAAATTAAATAATAGACTCCTAAACAATCAGTGTGTCACAGAGGAAATTAAAGAAAAAGTTAAACAATATCTACAAGTAAATGAAAATACAAATACAACCTTCTAGAACCTGTGGGATGAAATGAAATCAATCCTCAGAGGAAAATTTATTGCAGTGAATTCCCACATCAGGAAAATAAAACAAACACAAATAAACAACCTGATGCTACACCTCAAACATCTAGAAAAAGAAGAGTAAGTCAAGCCCAAAGCCAAAAGAAGGGAAGAAATTATAAAGATCAGAGTGGAAATCAATGCAATAAAGACTAAGAAAACAATACAAAGAATCAACAAATCAAACAGTTGGTTCTTTGAAAGAACCAACAAATCAAAGAGTTGGTTCTTTTAAAATTGATAAGCCCCTAGCCAACCTGATTTTAAAAAGAAAAGAAAAACTCAAATTTATGCAATAAGGAATGAAAAAGATGAAATCTACAGATCCTGTGGAGATAAAGAAAATTATCAATTCCTACTTCAAAAACCTCTGCTCTCATAGGTTTGATAACAAAGAAGAAATGGACAGATTCTTAGAAACATATGAATTACCAAAGCTGGATCAAAAGATATAAAACTGCTGAATAACCCAATTTCAATTAATGAAATTAAAAATGTAATTAAAACCTTACCCACAAAAAAAGCTCAGGTCCTGATGGATTCACTATGGAATTCTACAAGAAATTCAAGAAAGATTTAATACCGACATTCCTCAGACTCTTCAATAAAATCAAAAGGGAAGCAATTCTCTCTAACTCATTCCTGGAAGCAAGTATTACTCTAATACCAAAACCTGAGAAAGACCCAACCAAAAAAGAGAACTACAGGCCAATCTCCCTAATGAACATATATGCAAAAATTCTCAATAAAATACTGGCAATCAGAATGCAGCAAATCATCGAAAAGATTATACACCACAACCAAGTGGGATTCTCCCCAGGAATGCAGGGATAGTTTCAACATATGAAAATCAATAAATGTAATCCACCATATCAATAGAGCCAAAAATAAGAACCACATGATCATTTCCATGCAGAAAAAGCTTTTGATAAGGTCCAACACTCATTCATGATAAGAACCCTACAGAAAATCAGAATAGATGGTCTTCACCTCAGTCTGATAAAAGCCAATCATGACAAAGCAACAGCCAGCATCATATTCAATGGTCAAAAATTGAAAGTTTTTACTCTAAAATCATGAACAAAACAAGGATGTCCATTATCACCTATTCAATATAATGTTGGAAATACAATATAATTATCACTAATTCCTATTCAATATAATGTTGGAAATACTAGCCAGAGCAATTTTTTTTTAAACCGGTACCAGGGAGTGAACTCACAACCACGCACTTGCAAGGCAGGTACTCATGCCACTGAGCTAAATCCCCAGCCCGGCCAGAGCAATTATACAAGAGAGAGAAATAAAAGGAGTAAGGATAGGAAAAGAAGAAGTTAGATTATTGTTATTTGCAGATGACATGATACTCTACATAGAAGACCTGGAAAATTCCATTGAAAGACTCCTAGGAATAATAAATTCAATAATATAGCTGGATACAAAGTCAACACTCAAAAATCAATAGTATTCCTATACACAAACAACAAACTCACTGAGAGAAAAAAAGAGAAAGCAGACCCTTCACAATAGCATCCAAAAAAATAAAATACTTAGGAATCAATCTAACAAAAGAAGTAAAAGATCTACTCAGGGAAAATTATAATACCCTGCAAAAAGAAATTGAAGAGGACCTCAGAAAAATGGAAAGACACACCTTGTTCATGGATAGGAGGGACAACCATTGTGAAAATGGCCATTCTCTCAAAATTTTTATACAGATTTAATGCAATTCCAATCAAAATACCACTAGCTTACCTCACAGATCTAGAAAAATCATTCCTAAAATTCATCTGAAACCAGAAAAGACCAAGAATAGCAAAGGCAATTCTGAGCAACAAGGTAAGGCAGGAGGCATCACAATCCCTGACTTGAATTTATACTACAAAGCTACTGTAATAATCTCAACATGGTACTGGGATAAAAACAGACCTGAAGATCAATGGAATAGATTAGAAGATACAACTGCAACTACAAACACATTCAGCCACCTTATCTTTGACAAAGGAGCCAAACATGTTCCCTGGAAGAAAGATAGTCTCTTTAATTAGTGGTGCTGGAAATACTGGCTCTCCATATGCTGAAATCTAAACCTACACCCATGCCTATCACCATGTACTAAACTAAAATCTAAATGGATCAAAGATCTAAATATTAAAACAGAAACACTAAATCTGCTGGAAGACAAAGTAGGTAGAAATCTTGAAGACACAGGGGTAGGCAGAGAATTCATGAATAAAAATCAAACCACACGGAAATACTTCCTAGAATCAATAACTAGGATCTCATCTTATTAAAAGTTTTTGAATGTCAAAAGAAATCTCCAACAGGGTAAAAAGGAAACCTATGAATTTTGAGAAAATCTTAGTCAACTGTCCCTCAGACAAAGGACTTCTGTCTAGAACATATAAAGAATTTTTTAAAAATCAGGCCCCCAAAATTCAAAGACCCAGTCCAAAAATGAGCATCTGAGATGAATACACAGTTCTCAGATAAAGAAATACAAATGGTAAATAAATACATGAAAAAAAATGTTCAGCATCACTGATCATTAGAGAAATGCAAATTAAAACCACACTGAGATTCCATCTCACTCCAGAAAGAATGGCCAGGATCAACAAAACTACCAACAACAAATGCTGGATAGGCTGTGGGGAAAATGGAATTTTTTTGCACTGTTGGTGGCAGTGTAGACTTGTGCAGCCACTGTGGAAGTCAGTCTGGAGGTTCCTCAAAAAGCTGGGATTGGAAGTCCCATTTGACCCAGCTATTCCATTTCTGGGCATATTCCCAGAAGAATTGAAAGCATCATATCAAAGTGATATATGCACACCCATGTTTACAGCGGCACAATTTGTAATAGCCAGATCTTGGAAACAAGCTAAATGCCCATCAACTAAGGAATGGATAAAAAGATGTGGTACTTTTATGCAATGTAGTACTCAGCTATAAAGAATAATCACATTGAGACTTTTGTACATAAATGGATACAACTTGAGACCACACTCATAAGTGAAATAAATCAAACTCACATCTACAAATACCATATTGTCTGACTAGTATAAGAAATGGTAGGAGTACATAAGATATAAAATCCTCAATAAATACTGTGAAAGGGTAAGAATCTGCTCACAGGGGGATAGAAATAATAAGGGAAAAGGAGAAAAAAAGAAAGAGAAAAGAAAAATATAAATTTGTATAAACATACTTAAGATAGCTAAGATGATTGTGCTACAAATTCTATTAGTTCTTGGAACAAAACAGTTAACATTCACTGGATTGGATCAATTTTTCATGTTTGTGTCTGGTGATCTGAGGAACTCTTTTGAAGATAACTATGTAAAATAACAACTTTAGTTATATTCCTACCACTTGGTTTTGAAGGCCTATATTGTCATTGTTTGGGCTCTTTGCTAATGTTATTTATTTGTCTTTTTTGTTTGTTTTTCTAGTAACTTGCCTTGTTTTGCTTTGTTTTTCCCTCTAATGCAGAAAGGATAGATGTACATGTAGAGGCTTATAGATGCCTAGAAATTCTCCTAAACAGTTTACAAGAATTGATTGCATTATGTGTGATATGAACAGTTATTTTGAAGAAAAAGAGACATTATGGTATTCATTGCTGATTCCTTATCACCATTCTGTGAAATCCAATAACGCTTTTATTTTTTTGTTTAGAGTTGTTTTGTATTACTTAATTTCAACATACATGAAGGTATGGACAGCTATTTTGAAGAGAGCAAGAGATATTACAGTAGTCACTGTTGAGTTTCCTATTGTCTGGTTTTGAAGGCCTATAATGCTTTCATCATTCTGTTTTGATCAGTTCTATATTATTTTGTTTTGTATGAATTCATTCTGTGTGAAAATACAGACAACTGTTAAGAAGAAAACAAGAGTCATTATGGTAGCCACTGTTCATTTCCTGTTGTCTTGCTTCAAAATCCTGTGTCACTTACATTGTTTTCTTCTGATCTACTTTGTTCTGTTTTGTTCTGTTTTATCCTTTTTAAAATAAAAATAAATAAGTAAATAAATTGAAAACTACAGGACTCTGAAAAAGGAGATTGAACAGGATACTAGAAAATGGAGAGATAGCCCATATTCTTGGGTAAGAAGAACCAATATAGTAAAAATGGCCATACTTTCAAAACTGTTATACAGATTCAATGCAATTCCAATCAAAATTTCAATAGCATATCTCACAGAATTAGAGAAAACAGTCCTAAAATTCATCTGGAGCCAGAAGAGACCTAGAATAGCAAAGGCAATCCTGGGCAACAAGGACAAGACAGGGAGCATCACAATCCCTGACTTGAAATTATACTATAAAGCCACTGTGATAAAAACTGTGTGGTACTGGTAAAATAGACCCAAAAATCAATGGAACAGATTAGAAGATGCAGAAACAACTCCAGACATACTAAGCCACATTATCTTTGACAAAGGTGCCAAACACATTCATTGGAAGAAAGATAGTCTATTTAATAAATGGTGCTGGAAAAACTAGCTCTATACAAGCCAATGACTAAAACTTGACCCATATCTTTCACCATCTACTAAGCCAAAATCATAATGGATCAAAGAGCTAAATATTAAAACAGAAACATTAAGCCAGGTGTGGTGGCTTCACACCTGTAACCCCAGCACTTGGGAGGCTGAGGCAGGAGGATCGTTGCAAGTTTGAGACCAGCCAGGGCTACAAACTGAGCTCAAGGCTTGAACTGCATAGAGAGACCCTGTCTCAAAAAGACAAAAAATAAAGATCTCTTAAAAATAACAAGGAAACAGTCAATAACAATACAAAGGCTAGATGATGACAAGAGAATCTACAATTTAAGAATAAGAAACGTGAACAAAGAAGCAGGAATACATACAGGCAAATTAAAGGCTATTCATGGAAATAATTAAGAAAAATTTCCTAAGCATAGGAAAAGAAAATGACATTTGGTTGTGTGAGGCATACAGAACTCCAGCCACCTACAACCAAAACAGATCTACACCCAGACATATAATAATCAACATACCAGAAATTCAATATAAAAACAGAATATTAAAAGCCATCAGAGAAAAGAAACAGATTACCTATAAAGGTAAGCCACTCAGAATCACAGCTGACTTCTTGACACAGACCATCAGATCAAGAAGAGCTTGGAGCCAAGTCTTCCAACCCCTAAAAGAAAATAACCTCCAGCCCAGATTGATGTACCCTACAAACCTGTCACTAGAAACTAATGGAGAAACAAGATGTTTCCATGACAAAGAGGAACTGGGCACATTTGTGACCACCAATCCAACCCTACAGAGAATACTGAAGGACATTCTAGAGAGAGAGAAAAAAAATACCAGTGGCATTTTAGGAACAGTGGCAGAAAGGCCTCAATGAGTGGGGCAGGCAGTAGAATGAAGGAGAAAAGTAGACAAACAAAGGCAGAAAAATAGCATAGCAGAAACGAGGCAGAGATGGATGGCTAGAATCTCTAACATAGATGGCCTTGATATGCTATATTGTTAATAGTGAACCAGGATTTAAAACCCACATTACTCATACTACTCTGCTTAGATGTATTATATTCTGTTCCAGTGATTCTACCTGTACTAGATTTGAGGGCACAGACAGCAATCCCAAAAATAACAAGATATAGTACAGTAATCATCCTTAATTTCCTATTAATTTAATCTAAAATTCTGTAAAACCTACACTGTTTTACCATGACTGATCGTAATCAAATCTGGTTTTGTTGGATCACTGTTTTGTATTGATAGATTTTATTCAAAGCTGTTATGATTGACAGTATCAAGTCTGAGAATATAGGCAACTGCATTTAAGGTGACAAGATCCACTGGGGTATCCACTGTGGTTTGATTATTACCTGGCTTTGAAGTTTTATACTGTCTACAATGTTTTATTTTACTAATATTTTTATTTACTGCTATACTCACTTATACTGCTATAGTCAATTATTCCTGTTGATATAGACATTCTATTGAAGATAATAAGAAACAGCACAGTAATCATTGTAGATCATCTTGTACTGTGGTTTTATATGACTTTTTGGTTTCATGTTTTTATAGGAATTTGTTTTGTTTTGTCTTGCTAAGTTTTGTTTTTCCCTCTAATACAAAAAAGATAGAAATACATGTAGAGATTCATGCATGTGTAGCTGTTTACACTCTCACAGTTTGACCATATACTTTGTATGCTTTAATTTTGTAACTTGAACAACTCTTTCTAAGAGGACAATATGTAATTTATTAACTAGTGATTTCTTATTGTTTATCTTTTTTTTGGAATTCTATATTATCTCTACCCTTTACATGCTTTTGTTTCTCTTTAAACAAATAAAGACAAAAAATAAAAATTAAAACAGAAACATTAAATCTGCTGGAAGATAGAGTAGGTAAAACTCTTGGAGACACTGAAGAAGCAAAGATTTTATGAACAAAACCCAGGTTGCACAGGAACTATCACAAAGAATCAATAACTGGGACCTCACTCTACTGAAAACCTTTTGTACAGCAAGAGAAACCACCAACAGAGCAAAGAGACAAGGTACAACATGGGAGAAAATGTTTTCCAGCTGTTCCTCAGACAAAGAAATACTATCAAGAAAATATAAAGAACTAAAAAAAAAAAATTAGTTCTCCCAAATTTAAAGACCCAATCCAAAAATGGGCATCTGAGATGAATACACACTTCTCAGATGAAGAAATAAAACAGCAAATAAATATGTGAAAAAAATGTTCAACATTACTGGTCATCCAAGAGATACAAATTAAAACAACACTGAGATTCCACCTCACCCTGGAAAGAACTGCTACTATCAAAAAATCAAGCAATAACAAATGCTGCAGGGGCTGTGGGGAAAAAGGAACCCTTCTCCATTGTTGGTGAGAGTGCAGACTGGTCCAACCACTGTGGAAATCAGTGTGGAGATTCCTCAAGAAACTAGGATTGGCAATCTCATTCAACCCAGCTATTCCCCTTCTGGATATCTTCCCAAAAGAAGTAAAAATATTATATTTGTCTGAGGAACAGCTGGAAAATATTTTCTCCCATGTTGTTTTGAAAGTATAGCCTTTTTCACTATATTGGTTCTTCTTACCCGATATATACCACAGTGATATATGTGTACCCATGTTTATAGCAGCACAGTTTGTAATAGCCAGATCTTGGAAACAACCTAAATGCCCATCAACTGAGGAATGGATAAAAAAGATGCGGTATTTTTGTACAATGGAGTAGTATTCAGCCATAAAGAAGGATAAACTGGAGACTTTTATAGGTAAATGAATGCAACTAGAGAACATACTCATTAGTGAAATAATTAGTGAAATAACACGTGTAAATATATTGTTTCATTAGTGTGAGGAGCTAAAAGAAAAAAAAATATATGTATATGTGTATGTACGTGCATATAAAAAATAAGATAGTTAACTGCTAATTTCTCTGAGTTTGCTGAAGAGAAAGATTTATGCTGGTATTGTTTGGACAATTGACTGCAGACGTCTTGTGCTCTGGGTGATCTGAGGCTGACAATGAGCAATGTACATACCATTGTTGCCTCCCCAGTGGACGTGTTTTGAAACTTTGTTGTATTTTTGATGGCAAACTTTTTAGAGCTTTCAGTGATCATGGGCAGCTAGCTACAGCACAGGTGCCATTGATTCACCATCACTGGCCTAAGCCCAGGCCTAGGCTGGGCAGAGAATCATGTGCTTAGCTGGGCAGGGCTGAGGTGGACATCCTCTTGCTGACTTTTGGGTCAGATGCCGTTTTTGGCTCTTCTCTCAGATCAGGCATAAAAGACCACACCCTTTTCTCCTGCCTCCTCCTCTATTGCCACCCATCTCTACTCACCACCCTGTTCCCAGAAACCCACCCCTCATGGATAGTTACTAATTTCAGGATACAACACAACATATGTCCTGAGAATTGCAGCTTCTAAATATGTAGGGAATGAAAGTTATGGAAATGAGAGGATAGGATCATTTTTATCAAGCTCAAAAAATAATCCCCACATGCAAAAGGGAGGTAGCTAACATTTGTTGGTATTTCTGATCATCTTAAAGCCCTGCTTGCCAAAAGTGGGTTCTATGATTTCTAAAGATCATCATCCAGGATGGGCATCTTTATCAACAAAATGGCAGGAAGAAATTCCTCCCAGGCATGCGGCCTTTTCTTTAGCATCCAGAGTTTGAGTTTACAGCAATCCTTGCCGGTAATGGGAAGATGCTAAACAATATATAGGGCCCTGATAATCCACTGCCATCGCATGCTGACTGTGGCCTCATATTTAACTTTCACCACTCCTTCCTTTAGGTGTTGGAGGCATTGTTCCCCCTGGGCTTCGTGTTCCCAAGCAGAGTGAAGGGTCTCCACTACAGTGGCACTCAGCCTCCTGTTTGCCTGCTATCTTCCCTGGGGAGAGTCACTCATCCTACTGGTTAGTTGGAAGAAAGAAATCAGACCTGCTTGGGCCATTCTTTGGTCTGCCTTGCTAGATCAGGACGGTGAGCTGGGCTGCTTGCTGGTCTCACACTAGGCTCAGGGGAGCCACGCAACCCCCAAACCCTGTTCCAGTTTCTGCCTGGGTCTTCCAAGCACAGTGATGGAATGCAAGACTAGGAAGCCCTTCATTTCTAAGCATTCACGTTTTCCATACAGTTTAATTTGAATTAAAATAACATTTTCATATTCATCTATCTAGATTCTGTGCTGTCAATTAGTTCCAAACCTATGTGGAGAAGATGGGAAATACAGTATTGTGTTGATCCCTTAAAAAATCTCCAAAGGGCCTATCAACCACTAGTGCTTATATTTTAGTTATCCAAACTTGTATTTACATTTTCAGTTAAGTGAGCACAAGCAGTGAGCCAGCCTATTCAAGACTCCTCAGCTGATCAATCACACAGCATGGATTCTGCATTCGGTCTAAACAGAGAACACTTGACCGGCATGCCTCAGTGCTGGGCACCTCACCACCTCCCATTACTGACACCCACAAAATCTCAGACAAGGCCTTGCTATGTAGTTCATTTCTATGTAGCCCAGACTTGCCTGGAAATCACAACCCTCCTGCCTCAGCCTGAGTGCTGGAATTACAGGCAGGCACCAGTAGGCCTGCCTTTATCACATCTTTGAAAGTTAACACTGACACCGTCCAAGGAAAACCTGAGCTATCCCCGTCCAGACTCTCCTGTGCATCCTTACCCAATTCTGCCAGCAGTGAGAGGCTCCTCGGGGGCTCTTTACAGAATCTTCTGTGGACAAAGATTTGCTCAGCACTGACTCATTCATTGCTCTCAGCTTTGACTTGAACACAACGTAGCTGCCACTTCAATTTTTGTGGAAGTATAGTCATGGGAATGAATTCATACTAAATTGTCCAAAACAGGACTGGGGATGTAGCTTAGTTGTATAGCACCTGCCTGGGTTTGATTCCCAGTACCTGAATAAATAAATGAACAAAATTACCTGAAACAATCATAAGAAGCACAAGGTCTGTACCAATTCCAGCTCTAAAGTCACTGTCCAGTCTGTCATTGTTTCTTGTGAGGTTTTATTGTATTGTTCTGTTTTTCTTTTTATTCGTTTTTTTTTTTTTTTTTTTTGTACCTGGGATCGAACTCAGGACCTTGCACTTGCCAGGCAGGCACTTATGCTGCTGAGCTAAATCCCTGCTCTGTGTTGTCTTTTAACTTCCTTATGCTCTCACTTTCAGAAGATGCTGTACAGAAAGGCAGCTAAGTGCTAACATAATGTGCTGTTAGCATAATCTACTGCATGATCACGCCTCATTTAATTTTCCCTGAGTGGCTACAGGAACCCATAATAATCACAGCCTGAATGGAACATAATAACAACGATGCCTACCACATATCGAGCACCTGCCATGTACGAAACACTATGCCAATGATGATACCTCAAAGATGCTCTCCGGGTCAGCACTATTATTCCCATTGTGCCAACGGGAAGACCAAGGCCCCTTGACATGAAGACATTCACCCACTTCCACAGCCCTGGACATGGCAGAGCAAGAACTAAACCGGTGCGGTGGGGCATAGCTGGATTTCTTTCCTTCACTCAGTGCCCTCTGGAATATACAGCAGCTGTTGGGCCGATTAGAAAAGATAATGGGTAGGAAAGTGCTCAGAGAACTCCACAGAGAACGACGCATGTAAGAGATTATGGCGACTTGTCGAGAGCCTTGGCAAGGGCACTGTGATAATAGCCCTGGGGAGGGGAACAAATTGATCTGGCTGGAGTTTAGGGACAGTTCCTATTATGTAAGTGCTCTGAATCCAGCGTCTGTGAAACAGCAGAGCTGCAGTCCCTCCATCTCTGTGCAGCAGCCCCTGGCTCTGAGGACAAAGACAGGAAAGGTGAGCGTGGCCTCAAATGTCATTTTCTCTCAGGACAAATGAAAGGGAGAAAGATGCGGGATGCTGTTATCGGCTGGCTGCTGGGTCCTGGAGGTTGATTGATTCCGCAGCCTACCCTGAGTAAGCGCAGTAACACATGCAACACGCGCAGTAACACATGCAACACGCGCAGAACAGTGACCACCTAAAATGCGGTTTAACAACTCCACCGGTCTGCGTGTTTATTCTCTGAAACACAGCGCGACGCGGTATGCATGGTTCCCTAGGCTCTGAACATTTCTCCAGACTCCAGAGGCAGAGAAAGGCCTTTGTTCTCTCACTCACCCAACAAACACTGATTGATGGATTTCTATAGGCCGTGAGAGGGTCCCTTCCGCCAAAAAACTGAGATAAACAAAAACAGATGGACCTGCAAACTACTTTGTGTTTTCTTTACCAGTACATGTTTACACTCCTTGTGAGGAGCCTGTAGGTGTATATAACACATCTTAATTTTCGTATCCACTTTTCCTTCCCACACTCCTCTCCCCCCAATTCTTGAAACCCCTACCATTTGAGAAATATCTATCTCTTTGCTTCCAATTGTCTATCTTTTATTTTGCTCTCTATTTATACTTTGGGTTTTCCATATAAGATAAATCATGTGGTATTTAATCTTGTGCATTTATTTCACTAAATGTATGATCCGAAAGTGCATCCATAGTCCTAAAATAACTCGTTTATCCTTCTTTGTGGCAGCATAGTACTCTATTGTGTGTAAATACCACATTTTCTTTATCCATTCATCTGTTGATGGACAGATAGGTTGCTTCTACTATTGTGAATTGTGCTTCTATGAACATGGGGGTTCATGGGTCACTACAAACTTCTTTTTAACATATGATACAACACAAGTGCATCAACAGGAGTACATACAAGATAAGGAAAATAGACAATGATAGTAAAAAATAGAACAAGTGTCTACTCATAAAGACTCCTTCCAAGAAGAGATACAACCTAACCTGGACTTTGATAATCAATGGGAAAATTTAGACTCAACTCTTCATAAGTACTTTGCAATTTACCCTGCATATGGATACACTCACCTGCATACACACACATACCTGGTATTTGCAAGCTAATTTTTATTTTAATAATTTATTAAGTCATCTAAAACCTATAAAACACACCAATAATATTTGTATAGCATGAAAGAAGGATATGGCATGGTTCTGTTTCAGTTATCAAAACAGATTACATTAGTGAAAACAAGACATGCTCCCAAATAATAAAAGAATGGATAACAAGGAGAACATTTAACATAACACCACCTAGGGAAAATCAACAAGGCAAAATGTAAACTGAACCAAGGAGCTGAAAAGGAGGTCAGCAACCTAAGTTTCCAGTTTAAGAACCCAGAAAAAGAACTTGGTGTGGTGGCACAGACCTTTAATCCCAGTGTTCTGGGAGGCTGAGGCAAGAGGATTGCAAGCTTAATCCTAGCCTGAAAAACTCAGTAAAACCCTGTCTCAAAATAAAACTTTCTAAAGTGCTGGGAATGTAGCTCAGTGTAAAATCTAGTCCAATCCCTACTAGGGAAACAAATAGAGGGGAAGAAAGAATCTAGAAAAAGGAGTACTAACTATATCCAAAATGTGTAGAAGGAAAGAAAGAAAGCAGAAAACAATTTTTTAAAAAAGCAAATAAAAGGGGCTGGGGATTTAGCTCAGTGGCTTAAGCACCTGCCTGGCAAGTGTGAGGTCATGAGTTCGATTCCCGGTACAATAAATAAATAAAAAGTAGAGCACATCAATGAAAGCAAAAGCTTCCTCTCTCTAAAATGACCAATGACCAGCTGGACTTCTCAAAAACCAAACAATAACCGCAACTTGCTAATATCAGAAACGAAAAAGGGACTGTCACTACGGACACTTCGGATATTTAAGGAATAATAAGAAAATATGAGCAAAAGAATGCCAACCACTTTTGAAGACTTTTTAGAAGTTCCTTAAAAATATAACTTAAAACTAACTCAAGAAGTCATAGAAAGCCAGGCACAATCTTATGAGCTCATAATCCCAGTACACTGGAAGAGGCTGAGGCAGGACACTGGTGAGTTCAAGTGCAGTCTGGGGAATTTATTGGGACCCTGTCTCAAAATGAAAAGAGCTGGGGATGTAGCTCGGTGAGATGCCCTGAATGAACAAATGAGAGACAGACAGACAGAGACAGACAGAGACAGAGACAGAGAGACAGAGATAGAGAGACAGAGACTGAGAGACAGAGAATAAACCTGACTAAAACTATATGCTATTAAATGAAAATGAAGTTGTAAATAAACATCTTCAAGATTTGCTGAGGATTTAGCTCAGCAGCATAGGTGCCTGCCTGGTAAGTGCAAGGTCCTGAGTTCAATCCCTAGTACCAAAAAAAAAAAAATCTTCACACAAATCTCAATAATGAGACGACTTCCTTTGTGAATTTTTCGTTCAATATTCAAAATTTCCAGGAGAAACAAATCTTACACAAGTTTTTTTCAGAAAATAAAGGATGAGCCAGGCATGGTGGCACATGCCTGTAATCCCAGCACTCAGGAAGCTGAGGCAGGCGGATCATTGCAAGTTTGAGACCAGCCTGGGCTGCAAAGTAAGCCCAAGGTCAGCCTGAACTGCATAGTGAGACCCTGTCTCAAAAAGATAAAGAAAATAAAGGATGAAGTCAGTGTTCCCAGATAACAAATCCTGACAAAGACATTATAAGAAAGTTACAGACCTCTGTCCTTTATGAACATAAGTACAAAATCCTTCTGAAGCAATTAGCAAATTTTATGCAGAACATTTTTTAAGAAAGTAATCATAATCAAGTAAATTTTTTAAAACTCCTGAAAGGGGCTGGGGGTTTAGCTCAGCGGCATAAGTGCCTGCATGGCAAACATGAGGTTGTGAGTTCAAGCCCCGTTACAAAAAAAAAAAACTCCTGAAAGGTAAACATGGCTTTATATCTTAATTTAATACTAATATGATAGATTAATTTACCATATTAACAGGATAAGGATATGGTATATTTCCATAGAGGCTAGGAAAGTATTTGATAATCTTCAACATCCAATTGTGATATTAAACTCACAGCAAATGTGGACTAGAAGAGAGCTTCTTCAGCATCTACAAAAAGAAACACTACAGCTAACATAATAATTAATGTGAATGACTTAATTTTTCCCCATAAAATTTGGAAGAAGAAAATATACCATTAAGTCCTAGCTGACGCAAAAAGAAAAAACAAAGGTGCAAGGATATACAGATTGGAGAGAAGTAAAGCTCCATCTAATCACAGACGACAAGACTGCACACCTAGATGGCCCTCAGGAGTCTTCCTACTAGAAGAAATAAGTGAGATGAATGAGATTGTAAGACACAAGATTAACAAAAATCAATCACAGCTTTATATATTAGCAACAGCATTTGGAAAACAAATTAAAACACCATCTATTAGAGTATCAAAGACAATAAACTCCTTGTGCATGAATTTAATAAAATCATTTAAGACTTGAAAAATGGAAAATGTGAAATATTTCTGAGAGCAATCATGGAAAATCTAAACAAATAGATATTGTGCTCATAGATAGGAAAACTCAGTATTGTCATACACTGATTTTTCCCAAATTAATTATATCTTTCACTTAGTTCCTTTCAAACACTCAGATTATTTTTAGATATTGATAATCATGTTCCAAAACTAACAAAGGACATAAAATAGCCAAAACAAGTTGAAAAATAATTACGTTGGAGGACGTATACTACCTTATTGCTAAGTTTATTATCAGGTTACAAAAAGTCAAGACAGTATGCAGTTATAAAAAGTGGACCCATGAAAAGGAAAAAGATAGCCCAGAAATAGACTTACATATAGGCAATTAATTTTTTAAAAGTTGCCAAGGAATCTCCACATGTCCATTGGGAAAGTATGACCTCAGTTCTTTCCTTAAACATACACAAAGATCAACTCCAAAATTATCAAAGATATAACAGAGACAAACTATTAAACTTCTCAATATATGAGGAAATATTTAGAAGTTTGTATCATCAGAATGTCTTTGATGACAAAGACAAAAAAAGTATTAAGAAAAAGAATGAAATTAATAAATTGGAACCATTCAGAATTAGAAATTTCTGCTCTTTGAAAGATATCATTCTTCAACATAAAAAGACGATTTCACATACACATGCATTTATATAGAACATCTATGTGTATACTCATGCTTACATCAGTGTACATATGTATACAGGATACACAAACACATTTAACAATGAATTTTATCCAGAATATATAAAGAACTCATTTTAATTTTTGAATTTCATTTTTTAAATAAGCAAAACAGCCACTTTACAGAGAGCAGATATATGTCTGATTTCACATAGGTCATAAATAGTTTTCATTTAGCTAACTTTAAATTATTTTGATTTCCAGGAAGCCAGTGTATATACAGACACTGTGTTCTGCTAAAATTCAAGAAAATATAAACTGAAATCATGAGACAGCACTACACATGAACCAAATGTCTGTGCAAAGCTGAAATTTAAAACACTGACAGTAATATTAAGTGTTGACAAGGACGTAGAATAATGGAAACGGTGCTGGGAAGAATGCAGAATCTTACCAAATGGAAAAACAGAGAAGCGATTTCTTCAAATGTTATCACACGCTTTGCATACAACCCAGAAAGTCCACCAATAGGAGGTTAATATATTTGAGAGACAGATAAAAAGCATATATCTAAATGAGTTCATTTGTTCAAACACAAAGGTTCATAGCAGCAGTCTTCCTAACAGTTCACATGAGAAACCACATCAATGCCTCTCAAGAAGAACAATGAAAGAAGAAAACCATTGCATGTGGACACAATGGAATAGTACTCAGTAATAAACAAGGGACTCACCACCATATATATCTACATGCAAAGATGGGGTTAGCAGTCAAGAATATATACTGAGCTAAAGAGCCAGACCCAAAGAATACATGCTGTATTATCTCACTTATTTGAAGTCCTAGAAAAGCCAAACCTAATGTATAGCAGTAGAAAGCGAGTCGGAGGTTACCCTGACTGGTGATGGTAGGTATGTGTGGAAATGATTGGAGAGGCACAAGGGAATTTTTTAGGCTAATGGGAAGGTTTCATATTTTAATTATGATGATAGCCAGCAGAGTCTAAACTGGTACAGTTAATCTGGGTGCATTTTATTATCAAGAAATATTATCTAGACAGCTGACATTTAAAAAAAATTTTTTAAACAAGAAGAAAGCCAGGAGTGGTGACACATGCCTGCAATCCCAGCATTAGGGAAGCTGAAGCAAAAGGATCACCATGAATTTGAGGCCAGCCTGGGCTTCACAGTGGGTTCAAGGCCAACCTAAACTGCATAGGGAAACCCTGTCTCAAAAAAATTAAATAAAAAACAAACAGGAAAAAAGTATAATGCAGGAGACAGGTGAAAGACAAATTGGGTTCAAATCTCAGCTCCCGTGTCCCAGAGACATGACCTTGGTCAGATTCTGTCCTCTCTCAAGTCTTAATTTTCTCTCTATCCTTAGAGTTTGCCTTCATTGAATGACTATGGTGAGGAGAAAATTTATAAATATCTAATAAATAATACAATATAATTTGATATGGGTCAGCTTTCCTATTGCTTTCCTACACCTGACACTCAATTAAGGCAGGAAGGTTTATTTTGGCTCACAGTTTCAGGGAGGTTTTAGGAGGGGATATTTTTAGATCTAAATGGTAACAGCACTAGAATGTGTATGTATTAAGTATCATGTACACTTACCAGAGCTCCAAAAGTCTTACTTCTTTGTAGCTTCCATCACAGAGATGAAAGAACCAGCAAGTTCGGGGATTTCTTGGAGATGGGTAACCAACTCTGGGGACCCAAACAGTCCATAAATCATTCCTGATCAGTCCAGCAGACACTAGAGTACTTCCTTCTCTGGATAATGAGGGGAAAAAAAACACAGGAAACTGTGGCTTGGCAGTGGTTCTCGGATAAAAGTAAGGCACTAGAGCAGACCCGGAGCAGGGAGGGAGGAGGGAGAAGAGACGGACGAGAAGCAGGGTAAGGACATACAGACAGGGCCGTGGATAAAAAGGCTGTTCCCTGCCGCTGCAATTCCGAGTTTGCTCTTCAATCCTATGATTGATGGTGTCTGCAGGTAACAGATAATTACTGTTTGGTGTAGGGTAGCCTGGTGGAAAGAAAACAGCCTTTGAAGTCGTGAGACGTGGAGAGCTTCAGTGCCAGCTTTTCCATGCCCTGTGCGTGTGATCCTTGGCAGAAGAGCCGGATCTCGGAATCGCAGTCTCCTCCTCCCTGAGACGAGGATGAGGAGAGGATCACGCTGCCAGGGTGCACCAGCTCTGCACAGCGGCCTCCCCCCAGCCCAGAGCCTGGCATAGGCTGAGTGCGTGACCCGGATCACGTACAGGCTGCCCAGAGCCCGACTGGAGACAGGGTTCCCTCTGCCGAGTTGGCTAAGCACCGTGGTACCATAACCCCAGCCCAGACAGAGGGCAGTGAGCGAGCTGTGGCAGACCAAGGGGGGGGGGTCCTCAAAGGCTCCAGCCTCCCAGTTCCCCTTCCTCCTTCCTGGAGGTCCTCAGCTTCATCCTCGCCCCTGTTTATCCCCTGGCCCTGCAGTCCCCAGAGTAGAGCGTGCAGGAGTGCTGGTCCCCTGAACCAGGGTGGCATCAGGAGCTGAGAGCGTCCTGGGCAGCGTTTGTGCTGCTGGGGCACCCTGGTTCTGAACCCTCTCCTCCAGCGCCCAGGCCTGCGGCCTGCTTGGCACTGGTGTGTCTCGGCAGCTGCCACCAGGGGGAGTCCAGGACGGAAGCGAGGGACAGAGGTTCTGTGGAGGTCGCAGGTCAGGTGGGAAGTCCTGACCTATCAGCACTTGTGAGGGCCTCAGTTCTACCTAGACCCATATTGGGGCAATGCTTGAGGAAGGAAAATAGTCCAGCACCCCAATAAAAATAATGCATTAGGGTGTCCTATTATCTCCACACATGCCCCAGCTGAGCAGCTAGCCTAGGCCTTCCCTGACTGCCCTGTCAACAGTCAGGCGGTGTAGTAGTGCAAGCAACAAACTCCATGGCGAGTGTGAGGCCAGCCTGGCTACATGTGGAGACCCTGTCTCAAAACAAACAAGCAAACAAACAAACAAACAGTGATTTGAGACTGTTCTGGAACTCCCAGGATAGAAATTGGTCGTGTCTCAGTGAATAAATAAAGGCTTGTGAAAACAGTGTCTGCTGCCATTCTTTGGCTCTTCTTCAAGTGTCATGCTGCCAAAAATCATTGCATTTAAATCTCACTACAACTATATGAAAAGAGTATTTGTTATCTCCATTTTATATTAAAAACTGAGGCATGAGAAATAACTTCCTGAGGTTTTTAATCTAGTGCAGGTGTCGAGATCTGTCTGCCTCCAGAGTTTACCCTGAAGCACACTTCTATCTCCAGGGCCCTGTCTTATGTTCTAAACGATCCTTAACAATAATCCTGTCTTTGCGCAGGATTTTGTCTTGAGAACATCATAGTATTCAAATAATGGTATTCAAATTTTCTTGCTGTATGCATTTCAGTGTCTGAAATGGACTAAATATTTGTATCCGTCCAAAATTCCCATGTTGAAATCCTAATGTGATAGTATAATGTGGGGTTTGGGGGAGGTGATTATGTCATGAGGATGGGGTCCTCGTGAGTGGGATTTGTGCCCTTATAAAAGGAACTCCAGAGGACACTCTCAGCCTCCTTCTACCATATAAGGACTTAAAAAGCCAATGCTGGTCTGTGACATATGAGCACTCACAAAGCCCAACCTGCTGGTACCCTTGTCTGAAACTTGAGCATCCATAACTATGAGAAGTGAATGTCGATTGTATGGAAACTATTCACTTTATGGTACTTTGTTATAACAGCCAAACTGATGAAGACAGTCTAAAGACCACTTTTGCAGAGGACTATGACATGGTACATAATAGAGCCCTTCCCAGTCTCAGTCCAGGAAGTTTATATCTGTAATCCCATAGGAAAGTTACTAGAATTCTAGTGACTTAACTCCAATCTACCACTTCCAGTGCCACCCACAGCAAGAATACACAGTAAGACATATTTATAGTTATAGGGAACCAACGGGTCCTAAGTCTGGCCAGAATGAAGGTTCATGGGAACAAAGGCCTCGCCCCAGGGTCCAACCTGGATTTTATTATTTTTTGAAGAAGGGAATTGCTTGAGGTTGAATGACTGTGAGAATGGCAGGAAATACATGAGTACTGTGAGCTGGGCTAGGTAGCAGGCCTGAAAGCACCTCTGCAATATACAGAGAGAAGGCCATGCAGAAAGACTAAGCATAACACAACTTGAGGTGATATCTATACAGTTTTGTGATCTGTGCTTCAGTTCTGATGTGTAAACTTCTCTGCCCTGAGAAGTCATATTGGCTCCAGGCTCCATCCCAGTTGGCAGCTGTGGAGCAGTAGCTCTTCATTCTGTGAGCTCAACCATGTTTTTTAGGAGTCACAGGTCAGGGACATAGCGACCATCCACTGTCGCCTAGCTTCAAAGATTATGCATCAGCACCTCAGCCAGCCCTATTTATACTGTTTAAAGCCATTTAGAGGGATAAAGAAATGGCCTAACCAGCTCTGGACATATAAGCACATGGAGATAGGGCCAGGTTTACCCAAAATGAAGATAACTGCTCTTTATTCAAAGAGAGTCGTCCAGGTGGTCCTCCACAGTGCATGAGTAAAGAGAGAGGATACATAAAGCCAGGGGCATGACCCCATATGGTCATGGCCATTGCATGGGGTTGGAGGGTCAACTCAGAAGTGCCCAGGCAGGGCAATGTGACCATGCTTCTGCTCCCTCCCCAACACACACACACATGGCACCAGTGCCATAGCATGTGGGACAGCCTGGTGTCCTTCCTGGCCACTCCTTTGCCCTGAGGAAATAGTCTCCAGAACTTCAATGAAGTATCCAATGAAACAGTCCCCTCCTTTGGCTCAGTCGTGCTGTCCCAAACATAAGACATAAGTGGAAAATAATCAGCCTTAAAAACTAGAGATTAAAAATGCCAGCCCCAACAAGCCTACCTTTGCCTTACCATCACTATTTTCTTGCCTGGTGGCTACTCTGTAAGGCAGGTAAAGCAAGGATAGGACTGATTCAATAAACCATGCCAAATGGGCACTATGTTGATTAACCACTTCAAATTCAGCTACAGTTGAAACAAATATAATTCAAAATGCCTAAAACCAAAGTAAGCATTGCTTGGCTCTTGTAAGTGAAATGTCCAAGGGTATATAACTTTAGGTGCAGTTAGATCCAGGGGTTCACACAATATTGTCAGGAACCTGCCTTTTTTAAAACTCCTATATCTCTACCTTCTTCTGTATCAGCTTCCTTCTCAGGCAGCAAAGATGACGGTTATGGTTTGAATGTGTTTCATCCTCAGGATCTGTGAGTTGGGAGATAAGGTAGTATTAGAAGGTACCATAGGACCTTCAAGAGTTGGGGCCTGGTAAGAGTCGTAGGTCATTGGGAGCATGTCCCAGGAAGGGATTGTGGGACCCCACACTCTCTGGCTTCCTGTTGAGGGAATCCATCTCTTCCTTACACACCTGCTGCCACCATCGCCATCTGCCAGGAGGTAATGTGGTGGGGGTTGGGGGTCCTGCAAAAGAGGGTCAGCCATGCTGCCTGGACTTGCAGCTTCCAAAACTGTGAGCTACATAAATCTCTTATTTATAAAGTTAGCCTGTCTCCATTATTTTGTTACAGTAATGAAGAATGGACTAATGTAAAGCCCACTGGCAATTCTAGGTTTTTATGTCACAACACCCCCACCACACACATACACACACACAAGGGAAAAGAGCTTCTCACATACCAGCTCAAGCAAAAATCCTGTGATTTCCCAGTTCTGGATCGTCTATGAATCAAATCTGGCTCTATGTTAAGAAACTGACATAATTTAAAACAAGACCATTCATTATAAGAGAATTCTATAATTTGAAGGCTAGAATATTACACCTCTAAAGGAAACCATATTGTAGGATAGGCAAAGTCCTTTTTTTTAAGACACAAAAAAGCGCTAATAGTAAATGAAGAAATGATAAATTGGACTTGATCAAAGTTAAGCCCTTTGACAGAGAGCATTTAAAATAAAAATGCAAGGCAGGCAAAATAGACATCTCTCATACTGTAAAATAGACTGTCACTGGTTTTTTTTTTAATGACATGATCTATGTGTGGCAACATGCCAAGAACTTTGGAAAAGGGAATTCTCTGTTGAGTTGTTCCTTACGACTCTATCATCTAAAATTGTGCACAAGAAATATCATCTAAAATTGTGCACTGAATGAATCTCATATATATAGATGTAGAGACACCTCTGTCTGTTTCACACACACATTTGCAATCCTGGGGCATCAAATGCAGGGCCCCACACACAGTAGGCAAATGCTCTTCCACTGAGCTATATCCCAACTCCTCAAAACATACTATTAAGTCTTTAAAATTTATGGACACATGGGGCCAGGGGTTTAGCTTAGCAGTGTAAGTGCCTGCCCTGGCAAGTGTAAGGTTGTGAGTTTGATCCCCGGTAAAAAAAAAAAAAAAAAATTATAGACACAGACTGAACTAATTTTTTTTTTTTTTTTGTCTTTTTGAGACAGGCTCTCACTATGCAGTGTAGGTTGGCCTTGAGCTCACTTTGTAGCCCAGGCTGGTCTTGAACTCACACTGTTCCTTCTGCCTCAGTTTCCCGAGTGCTGGAATCACAAACATGCACCACCACACTTGGCTGAACTTTATTATTATTAAAAATGTATGTTATGTATATATGTACATGCCTACAGACAGAGTTCAAAGGGGAGGGAGAAAGATAGGTTTTTACTTTTTATTCTGTAAAGGCAGAATTTTATGCTAAAATAAATAGAAATAGAAAAAATAAAAACCCTCAGGCTATCTTAAACACTTGATCCACACCTGCATGGAATAGAAGAGTCATACTTAGTGTTTCTGGGAATTTCTCCAAATTCTTTCTCTTAACTCACTTCAAAGTTCACCCATGATTGATTTTTTCAAGTTTCAGTCCAACCTATGCACAACTGAGTGTCTCACATTTGACAACTGTCTAGCTCTTAATTTACCTTTTCTCCAAGACGCTGTGCCTCTAGTCATTTCCTCAGACCACCTACTTCACCTCTGCGATAGAGGATATTCCAGGGATATCTTTCCAAAGATCTTCCATGTCATGGAGATCGAGGTTCCCTGGACATATTTTCAATCTCCAGCAGTCAGCAGGGGGAAGTAACCTAGCTGTCCACTGGGGTGAAAGTTTGACAATGTCTTCAAGCCACAGGAATTATGTGAGACAGAAGAGTCTGATGAAAGAGAAAATAAATTGGAAACAATTCAGGAAATGAGCAAACTCAGAAATGATAACACACCCAAGAAAATGGCTGAAGAAGGTGCTCAGTAACACAGGACTAGATAAGAGTTACTCTTCTACTGAAATTGTCTAGAAAAGATGAGTTTAAAAAAGTTTTAGCCAGGCATGGTGGTACATGCTTGTAATTCCAGCACTCTGGAGATTGAGGTAGGAAGACTGTGAGTTCAAAGCCATCCTAGACATCAGAGTAAGATCTTGTCTAAGTAAGTAAATGCATAAATTTTTATCCTTGAAGTGCTGAAGAGCCAAAAAAAAAATAGTTAAGAATTTCTGGACCAAGATGCATAAGAAATTATAAACAGAGGCTGTGGATTTAGCTCAACGGCATAAGCGCTTGCCTTGCAAGCACGTGGTGGTGAGTTCGATCCCCCCAGTACCAATAAAAAAAAAAATCATAAACAGAGATAACATGGAATTTAGAACACCTTTTACTTAGAGACAACAACTCCAGAATGAGTATCTAAGAGATTTAGTGGCCTTTTGATAAACTCACAGGCCTGGGTGTTAAAAAGGGATGTCCAGGGGCTGGGGATTTAGCTCAGTGGTGTAAGCACCTGCCTGGCAAGCATGAGGTCATGAGTTCGATACCCAGTACCAAAAAAAAAAAGAAAGAGAGAGATGTTCAGGTCCTGCCAGATAGAAGCTTGTTATGGTTATGCTTTCTGTTGGAATCCAATGGACTTTAACCTGTAAGTACAGGTGAGGTAGGAGGTTATTCATTTGCAGGGATGAAAGTCAAATTTCAAATAATCTCCTTTGCTGAGCTGAGGTTGTTATCCCAAATTGCTACTTACTCCATAAACTTTTCAGAAGCAAATGAAAAATAACCTCTTTAGAGAAAGAGTACATCTACCACATCCTCGTGTGCTTTTTAAAATAATTTTCAAACATAAAGTCTGATACTTAATCTAAAAATATCCAGGCATACCATGAGGCAGGGGGATGTAAAAGAAATCCAGCAGAAATAACAGACAGTAGGGAATATCTCATAAAGAGTCCAGAGGTTGCATACTTAGATTGACATAAAAATAATTTGTGTCAATCATATAAAATAAAATTTTCAGCCAAAACTGAAAGTAATTATTAGCTGATAGGTAAATAGAGGCAAAAACACTAAATAAAAACCAAAGGGTGAGAGATTAAGCAGAACTTCTGGATGACCACAGAACTTGGAAAACTAAATTTGAATTTATACCTACCTAAAAATATGACCAGATTTTCAAAGAGTACTGCTAAAGTTCTGTACCTTAGAAGTAAGGAAAATCTAAGAACAGACAAGGCCTCAAGGTGACTGAAACTTGCCAGGCAAAATGGTGCACTCCTGTAATCCTAGCACTTGGAAGGCTGAGGCAGGAGGATCACTGTGAGTTCAAGGCCAGCTTGGGCTACAAAGCGAGTTCAAAGCCAGCTGAACTACACAGTGAAACCCTGTCTCAAAAAAGACAAAAGGGAAAAAAATAAAATAAAAGATGACTGAAGATCCCCTGTAAATAGATTAACTTCCCAAATAGATTAAAATTACATACAATTGAGAAAAGGATTAGCAAGTAGAAAATTTACACAGAAGAAAAGGAGAGAAGTTATAACACAGAAGACCATAAGAGACTGATAGAACATAATACAAAGTTTTATGTGTGTACTTAGCATTTTAGAAAGAGGAAAAATGAAAGATACACCATATTTGAAAATACACACTAAAATTTTTATATAATTAGCAAAATGAGTCAAATCACAAAATCACACCAAAACTGGAAAGAAAATCAAATCCACACATTAAACATAAAAAGTTTTGAAAACTAAGGGATGGTCATGGTATTCACATTTATGGTTCCAGCATTTGGGCAAAAGGATCATGTACTGGAAGCCAGGCTGGTCTACACAGTAAGACATAGACTCCCCCAAGAAAGAGCTGAAAACTGAAACCAAAAAGTTTGAAAGTGGTTAGGTGGGTATAAAGTACATAGTACCCAACAAAAAGCCCATAGCACTTACACCTGACACCCAAGGAATGAAATGTTGAAAGTGCCAAAAGAAATTAAATTTTCTCAGAAATAAAAACTGAGAAAATCTTTGCCAGAAAAAAATTAAATCAATAATATTGAAAACAGAAAAACAATGAAATAAAAATTGATTAGTTGAAAAGACCTCAATTATAGTTGATAAGCCAAATTGATCAAACAAATTTTAAGATCCATATTACCAACAGAAGGAAAACTGTAAGCCATAGCACTGACTCAAACAGATAGCATGAAAGATCCTGTGCAAAAGAAATTAAGAATGCAAAATATTCCCCCAAATAAATTGTCAGATCTGACAGAACTAATAATACCAAATATTTTAGGAAATAGCATCAATTCTACACAAAACCTTTCAGAATATATAAGAATATATAAGAGGGACACTTTCCAATTTATTTAATGCCAAAATTTTTCTGATTCTAAAATTAGGGGGGGAAATTGCATAACAATTTCCCCTATGTTGACATAAAAATGCTCAACAAAACAGTAAAGCTGATTAGAGACATGCACAGAGATTTGCTGCAGAGATAACAGAAGTTAAAACAGAGTCAACAGCATGAAGTTACAGGCAAAAGCTTTAGTTACAGGCACAGGAAGATAGACGAAGTGGCTGGCAGGGCTAAGAGAGTAACAGCACCATCCCCTCTTGCAAAAGAAAAGGTCCAATTTTTATCAAGTTGCCAGGGTGGGCTAAGCATTGGCTAAGCTTTCCACTGAGTTATAAGCATGAAATGAATCAGTAATTAGTTATTCTTACCCTTGGAGAAAACCCAGTGTCCTACCTCCTGATGTCACAGTGTGTTAGCTCTACAGCTGCTGGGAGCAAGTATCTGACGCCATCAAAGGACAAGAGGTTTATTTTCTTCACAATTTCAGAGATTTTAGTCCATGGCTGGCCAACTCCTGGCCAAAGGGCATGCTGGAGCAAAGCTGCTCACCACACGAAGCAGGGCAAAGGGGCAGAGCACCAGGTAGCAATATACCCTCCAAAGGCAGCCTTCCAGTGACACTACCCCCCCGCAACTGGGACCCTCCTCCAAACAGCTCTTCCAGCTATGAACATCATCTGATTACACCACTGATGAGTACAGCACTTCCACCATCCCATCACCTAAGAGTCTCTTAATCCAATCAAGCTGGTAATTACAAGTAGCTGGCACACTCAGTGTGGGGTCTGGGGTTAAGGGGAGGGTACATACCATAAATTTTTGGCAAAGGAAGATGGAGGAAAAGGCATATTTTCATTTTGATAGGTCATGAGTTAATTGGAATCCCTGTGATTCTCTGTCTGCTGTCCCACAAGGGTCCCTGTTATGCTTCAGAATTCTAAGGCTACATATTCTATACATATTCCCTATGTAACAACCTGCCTGTTTAATGACTGTTCGGACTTACAACCCACCCATGCTGTTCAGACTATGACTCATCTTTCTGGCTTTTTGTACAGTTCTTTATAGTATCTTGTCGATAGAGTCTCAATGTTTTTTGTACATTACGCTTTGTTTACAAAGTAATGTAATTTTTGCTCACTGTACCGTACAGTGTAACACTACAGTTTTATGTTGTTACACATTATAATAATGTAAGAGTTATGCAAATAAAAAGCAAAGTCACCCAGTTGGAGTTTCCTTTGACCATTTCTTTGCTTTGAATCTTGTAATGTACATATCACATCCAATTTCTCATTTAGTGACCAATTCTCTTAATTTAGTCACAGAAACTGACTTTGGTCATTAAGTGAGTAGTTCGGCCAGCATGCCGCTCTGGTAAGTGGCTGTGGCCTGGCAAGCTGGGGCCGCCCCAGGGCGAGAACCACGTCAGAGTTTCCTGAGATCTGCGATGTGCTATGTTGGACATTGGGGCACTGGGAAAACGGGCAGCCAGTTCACACCTCTGGTGGGCAGCTGTGAACCTACCAGGGCGCAGGCTAAAAATCAAACATCCATCCACACCAGCCTCTCCCCAGCAAGTGAGAGCCAGAGATCTGAGCATGTCTTGCGAGTTTGACTACAGGCAAAATAGCAAATAAGGGGGATTTTCTTCTGCCATCTCTTTGAAGGCAAATATTTTTATCTGTTTGTCTCTGTTCTGATCAATAGTATTGCTCTATTAGATATTCTGTTTTTATAATTTTGGTATTTCCTTCTATATTGCTCTACCTGATTGAAGGAACAACTATTGTGAAGAAAACCTGATATACTATTGTACCTATTGCTGTTATCCTGGTAACCTGCTGTGAGGTTCTGTACCAATTTCACTGCACTGCCTCAATTAGCTATGTCCTATCTTGTTCTGCTGTATTTTACTACCTTCAAAATAAATAAATAAATAATATAGTATATGTGCTGCTGAAGTGAGCACAAAAATAAAAAATAAGAAAAAAATGTTAAAAGTAAGTACCAACAACAAAACAGATCAGTAAGATACTGAGCAACCTGAAACACAATATAACTAAGCAGATAATGGACTTAAAAAGCAAAAGCAGAGAGAAGACAAGATGGCCAATCAGTGAGCAACAGAATACAAAGCCTCCCGGAAGAAACAATTCATATGCCAGAATAAAACACCCTGGAGAGACCCAGATAGCAGGAGATGGATCTTCTTGACACAGGAAGAAATTAAAACTTAAAAAAGCTTGTCAAATACTTTGGGACTACAACTGAAACAGCTAAAAACTAAAGGGACAGCGTTTTCTCAATGACCCACCAAGTTTGCGCCAGCTTGAATCTGTGCCTGCAGGCAGAGCTGCCCAAACTCGTTCCCACCACCACTCACAGGAAGCACAGCAGCGCTGAAGTCGGGGGTTGGTGAGCCCGGCAGAAAGCAGAGAGCGGAGCCATTAGAGGAACCTTCATTGATTAATGGCCAGTGCTGGGAGTGAGACCCCCCCCCACAGGAAGGGCGTGACCAGGTGGGCAACATGTTGGAATCGGGCAGGAGGAGCCTGAACTGGGAGTGACAGTGACTTCAGTTGGTTGCTCCCTCCCCAGTGCAGATTTGTGCGATTTGCTTGGACTGGGCCACGCCCCTGGCTGGGACCCAGTGAGCCGTCCCAAATCGATTCCCTGCGCCTAGCACGCACTGACCAGGTGATCGCCCCTGAAGTTTGGCTGGCCCAGTGGGGAGGGTCAGGCCTACGCAGCTGCTGCTTACACCTCAGTGACAGGAGCAGGCGGGAAAGGGTGGAGGTCCCTTGCCAGTGTGCTCTGGAGGAAAAGTGGCCAACAGGGAAGGGACTGGGACCTGCACTGGAACCACTGTACTATGGAGGAAGCCAGGGCCATGACAGGAGAGAGAGGTAGGAGGAGGCCCCCAGGCCAGAACCCTGAGAGCCCTGATCCAGGAGAAGGAAAAACAAGGGAGACTGAGGGCAGCAAACACACAACATCAGACATGGCTTCAATGGACATTAAGAGATATCTTTGGGACCTTGTAGATGGGCTCAAATCTAAAATATTAAATCAGATAAAGCAGGATATGAGTAGAGTAATAAAAGAAATGCTCTCAGGAAGCATCTCTCAGAATGATACAGATGAAAGAAGGGAGGAACACAAAGGAGAGAAACATTCAATAAAGAATATAAAGAAAATATAGAATACATGAAGCAGATTCAAAGAGACTACCAGGAAATTAAAAACTCGATTGAAAGCTGGCAAAACTCCTTAAAAGAAACTAAGGATAGACTATCAAAACTTGAAGATAAGTTTGCAATGTGATCATGAAAGATCTCTTAAAAATAACAAGGAAACAGGCAGTAACAATACAAAGGCTAGAAGATGACAAGAGAATCTACAATTTAAGAATAAGAAATGTGAATGAAGAAACAGGAATACATACAGGTGAATTACAAAGGCTATTCACGGAAATAATTAAGGAAAACTTCCCAAGCATGGGAAAAGAAAATGACATTCGGTTATGTGAGGCATACAGAACTCCAGCCACCTACAACCAAAACAGAGCTACACCCAGACATATAATAATCAACATACCAGAAATTCAATATAAAAACAGAATATTAAAAGCCATCAGAGAAAAGAAACAGATTACCTATAAAGGTAAGCCCATCAGAATCACAGCTGACTTCTTGACACAGACCATCAGATCAAGAAGAGCTTGGAGAAAAGTCTTCCAAGTCCTGAAGGAAGGTGGCCTCCAGCCCAGATTGATGTACCCTGCAAAACTGTCAATAGAAATTAATGGAGAAACAAGATGCTTCCATGACAAAGAGGAAGTGGGCAAGTTTGTGACCACCAATCCAACCCTACAGAGAATACTGAAGGACATTCTAGAGAGAGAGAAAAAAATACCAGGATTTTAGGAACAGTGGCAGAAAGGCCTCAGTGAGTGGGGCAGGCAGTAGAATAAAGGAGAAAACTAAACAAAGGCAGAAAAATAGCATAGCAGAAATGAGGCAGAGAAGGGTAACTAGAAACTCTAACATAGATGGCCTTGATACTCTATACTGTTAATAGTGCACCAGGATTTAAAACACACATTACTCACACTACTGTGCTTAAATGTATTATATTCTGTTCCAGTCATTCTACCTGTACTAGATTTGAGGGCACAGACAGTAATCCCGAAAATAACAGAATATAGTATGGTAATCATCCTTAATTTCCTATTAACTTAATCTAAAGCTCTGTAAAACCTACACAGTTTTACCATGACTGATCGTAATCAAATCTGGTTTGTTGGATTGCTGTTTTGTATTGATAGATTTTATTCAAAGCTGTTATGATGGATACTATCAAGTCTGATAGTATAGGCAACTGCACTTAAGATGAAAAGATCCACTAGAATATCCACTCTGGTTTGATTATTACCTGCCGTTGAAGTTTTATACTGTCTACAATGTTTTATTTTACTAATATTGTTATTTACTGCTATACTCAATTATACTGTTATATTCAATTATGCCTGATGATATAGACATTCTATTGAAGATAATAAGAAACAACACAGTAATCATTGTAGATCACCTTGTACTGTGGTTTTGTACGACTTTTTGGTTTCATGTTTTTATAGGAATTTGTTTTGTTTTGTCTTGCTAAGTTTTGTTTTTCCCTCTAATACAGAAAGGATAGAAATACACATAGAGATTCATGCATGCATAGCTGTTCACACTCTCACTGTTTGACTATCTACTTTGTATGCTTTAATTTTGTAAATTGAACAACTATTTGTAAGAGGATAATATGTAATTTATTAACTAGTGATTTCTTGTTTATCTTTTTTTTGGAATTCTGTATTATCTCTACCCTTTTCATGCTTTTGTTTCTCTTTAAATAAAATCTTTTTTAAAAAAAGCAAAAGGAGGAAAAGCAAGTGCTCTAAAGGATATAACTACATGTATATTTAAGGGTGTAGGATTGATAATTATGTTGCTAAGCTTTTGTTGGATCAAAGAACAGAACTGTTTACAGCCTCACTGTTTGAATGTCCACTTTGTATGCTTTAATTTTGTAACTTGAACAACTACATCCAAGAAGACAATATGTAACGTATCAACTAGTGATTTCTTACTGTTCATTTTTTTTGAAATTCTGCATTGTTTCTACCCTTTTTTTCTGTTTTGCTTTATTTTTCCCCTCTCCTTAAATAAAATTTTTAAAAATGAGTAGTTCTATAGCCTATTTTATTTTAGGCGCATTCACTAAGAATGATGTGCAAATAAGCACAGTATTCATGAGAAGACAAATATCTTCAAAATATATATTTCTATAATGTCTGATACCAGGGTAAAATGATATCTGACTTTTATTTTATATTGAGGCAAAAAAAAACCTCCATACCCAAAAAGTACCTGTAAATAGCTTGCCTGTTTTGAGGCAGACGGAAGTGATTTGGAGCATGGTCTTATGAGACATGTTGATCATATGTGATACAGACAGAGCAGCTGTGCTGAAGGTTCTGCAAGATTTATCAATGCACTCCTTTTATTGGACTCACTTCTAAGTACTATTTGCTTCTAACAGGTCCTCAGGTAATAATAAAACTGATTCATTTGCAGTTAAATAAATTCTCAGATATACACACACTCTTTAGAAGTGACACTACCTTTGAGATTTCTTAATATGTAAAAAATGTCTTATATCACATGGGTGCACATATTTTCTCAAGGGTTATATGTACACTTCTGAACCATGGGAAAGAGTTATCACTGTTATTCTTGGCTCTGTAATTATTTTATGTGTTTAATTTTTGTCTTACGCCCCTGGTTTGTCAGCTCATTTACTACGTACTTTGTCTTTTTATCCTCCAAGGTATTTACGGCAGAGACAGAGCACCAGCTCCATTAATGCCAGTTTCACTGTCAAGAATATTTGGTGTTTCCAGTGATTCTTCCAGAGTTAAGCAGGTTCATGGTTCTGTGATATCTTTTTAGTAATATTTTACTTTCATTGGTCCCTTTCAATGACCTCAAGAATCTCCTTCATTAACAAGTCCAAATTACACATTCAAAACACAGCTTCCAGCAATATCAGTTGCATGACCAACGTAACCTTGAAGAATTAATTGGAGTTGCTAAGATTCCCAGGAAAGGGCATGTGAGGAAATACAGGAATACATGCTTTATTGATTTGCTAAAGATTACATTTGGATCACATTTGTTTTGGAACCATGATTATTGATAAGCACCTTCCATATCACTGTAGTATCACAAGATAACCTTGATTTTCTGAATAACTTTCATCCCTACCTTTTCTAACATGTGAGAGATCTACATTGCCTGAATCTGGCTGATGTGATGATTTGTTGGTGGCTGCTATATTTTAAAAGTTATTAGACAGCATATGCTCTTAAAAATGAATCATTTCCATTGAAGTATTTTGATAATATGTCTGTTATGGTTTGTGTCTAGGTGACCACCCAAGCCTCAAGCAGTCATGGAGGCAGCTGAGTCTAGCATTTATGATTGGTTGTTGTCTAGCACTGGGATTGGTGGTGTGAGAGCCGCACTTTCCCAGGGATGGAGCTGGCATACAACATAAGGGAGGGAAGAAGGCATGTTTTTTTCTTTTCTTTGGCCCTTTTTGCTTGTCGCCATGAATGATTGCCAAGCTACCCTGCCTTGGAACCAGCTGAGTATGGACAAAAACCTCCAAGAACTGTAAGAAATAAACCTTTCCTTCCTTCATGTTGGGCATCAAGTATTTTGTCTCAACAAAAGTAACCAAGACAATGTCTAAAACAGATATCCCTCATTTAATGACCCACATCCTTAAAGATTGTTTAGACTTCTGTCCAAGAGGCACTGTTTGGATTTATGACTCATCTTTTTGTATAGTTCTATATATTTTTTTAATACTAGGGATCTAATTCACAACCTCAGGCTTGCCAGGCAGGTGCTGTGCTACTGAGCTATATCCTGGCCCTTGTACATCTTGTTAAAAGAGCCTCGCTGTCTTTTTTTGTACATCATACCTTGTTCATACAGTACTATAATTTTTGCTCATTATACTGTATAGTACTGTGGTTTCATGTTATACACTATAGTACTGCATGTAAGTGTTGTGCAAATAATAGCAAAGTCATCAAGTTGGAGTTTCTTTTGACCATTTCTTTGTTCTGAATCTTGTAATGTACATACCACATACAATTCCTCACTTAGTGACCATTTCATTTAGTGATCTATTCACAGGGCTGGAACTGAGTTGTTAAATGAGGAGTGCCTATAATTCTATTTCCATGACATTAGGAAAGGCAAACTTCAGACGCAGAAATCTAATCAGTAGTTACCAGGAAATGGAATGGGTGGAGAGGATTAATTTAAAAGGGGACAGAGATCTTTTTATTTTATATCTTTATTGCTGTTACATGACTATATGTTGGTTATACTTCATTGAACTGTATACCTAAAAAGAAATTTTATTACATCTAAATTGTGCCTGAATAAGCCTGAGTTTTTAAAAATACCCCCTTGGAGTACTGTCAGTCTCTTGCAGTTGTTGTAACACATTGGTATAAGTTTGAGGACTTAAAACAACAAATACTTATTCTTTCATAACTCTAGAAGCCACAAGTCCAAAATCAACTTCACTGCAGAAAATCAAATGTCAACAGAGCCAAACTCTCTCTAGAGAACATGAAGATGATCTATTCCTTGCTTTTTCAAGGATTTTTATGGTTTGGATCTTGAACGTTTTCCTAACATCTCAGGTATTCAGAGGTGGTGTCTTGTTAGAGGTGAGGCCTGGCTGGAGGGGGTGGGTCACTGGGAAAATGACCTGCAGTGGTGTATTATTGTCCCTGCCCCCTCCTTTCCCTCTGCTTCTAGACCACCATGCAACATACTGCTTTTCTACACCAGGTGGTTCTGTCATGCTTTTTCTGCCTTGGAGCCAGCCTCCCATGGACTGAATCCACTGAAACGGAGCCAAAATAAACCTCAATGGCTACATCTTCTGCTCTATTTTCACACGACCATCTCCCCTGTGTGTCTATGTAAAAACTCTTTTGGCTTCTTTTAAGAACACCTGTAATGGCATTTAGATACTTTTTCCAAACAACGTAACATTCATAGGTTTCACAGATTGAGACTTAATATCATTGGAAATCATTTTTAGTCTACCATGAGTAAATTTAAAATGCACCAAGTATTCAGTAGTAAATCTAATGAGAGATATATGAGACTTTTACCTTGCAAACCTACAAAATTTATTGAGAGAAATTGAAAAATACCTAAACAAATGGAAGGACATACCACTTTCATGAATGGAAGACTTAAAGATTTAATTCTTTAAAATTTTATTTATTTTTGTACCAGGGATCAAACTCAAGACCTTGCACTTGCCAGGCAGGTGCTTATGCTGCTGAGCTGTATCCCTGATGACTTAAAGATTTTAAAGATCCTAATTTTCTCCAAATCCTTCTATGAGTTATATCCAACCCTGATCAAAATATCAGCACTATTTTATTGCTCAAAACTGACAAATTAATTCTAAAATGTATAGGACAATGCAAAAACTGAGAAGAACCAAAACAAACTTGAAAAAAAATAAAGTTGATATTACCCATTACAACACAAAGTCAAAAATACAAATAAATCTATAAGGGAACTGAATCTTAAAGTAGCATTTTAAAAACCCTAATGTATCTGAAGTAACCCAATTTAGGATATTACTCAAATCATGCCATTTCCCATCTGGTACCCCCTCCCCATTTTTCATAGAGCTACAGTCAACATGTGATAATAGAGAAAATATGTGCTCAGAAAATACCTCCTGACAGGCTTTTATAACGCAGTTCTGTTTACAATGTTTTAAATAATAAATATTACATCATCAAGTGACATAAACCATCCCATACATGTTCACTGGTGATTTGGGGGAAGAAGCGAGTACATACTAAATTTAATGGATACGGGATAAGTCAGTTTTCTGTGAAGGCTTCAGTCCCTTCCTAGGGACATTTGTAATTTACAGATGGAGACAGTAGAAGTAATCCTGTACCTCACTGATATCTAGGATACACCCAGATCACTCAGTAATTCCCTCAGGTTAGGTGTGCATTTAACATCAGTACCTTTATCCACCCAAGTGACCATGGGACTTCATTTGTTTCAGCAAATATTACCACTACTAATTTGCAGTCAACTGCTTATATAAATACAGACTCCATCGGACTTTATCTTTCTACTGTGATTCATGAAATGAGTATTTCTTTCTGTTATGATGATGAAAATCTACATTGACTCCAAACAGAAATGCCTGATATTAAAGCATGATTAGTTTCAAACTAAACTGAACACATTATTATCCAGTAATAATGATGTTTAAGACATTTTAGTCTATAGATAGGAAGAAGCCCTATTGAAGATAATACCCAATAAACAATTAAGCAAACTGTACTAATGCATTAAACATCATTAGCTTTGGACTCTTTTTAATCCATTTAAAGGTGAGGCCAAGTCATTACCTGGAAAGACGTTGTGTTTGCCAAGGACAGCTATAAATCACCTCTGTATCTGAGTCACACAGCAGCCCGGAAGAGAACACAGCATTCAAGAACCAGGTTTAGGAGCCAGAACTGGTTATGGACACCTGTCATCCCAATACTGTAGGAGGCTGAGGCAGGAGGATTGCAATTTTGACCCCAGCCTGGGCAATTTAGTGACTCACTGAGACGCTGTCTCAAAAGGAAAAACAGGCTAGGGATGTGACTCAATGAAAGCTCTGGATTCAGTCCCCAGTATCACAAAAACAAAACAAAAGAAAAAGGCTTTCCTTTATTATCTTCTGCTTCCACCAGAGCAAGCCTAGTTCAAGTCTTGTCACTTAGTGTGTGTTCTGTCTTCTAGTCTGTGCCACTTCACATTCATGCTACACACAATAGTCACATCATCAAAGCCCTAAGCAGGTATCCTTTGCCAACCTGACATTCTTACATCAGTTAAGATTGTTGGTTGTGGGCTGGGGATTTAGCTCAGCAGCAAAAGCGTCTGCCTTGCAAGCTCATGGTCTTGAGTTCTATCCCCGGTACCGATTTAAAACAAAAACAAAAACAAAAAACAGATTGTTCGTCGTGGTGAGATAACAAAGATTTCCAGGTCTTAATGGTTTGACCTACACATTTATTTCTTGCTGATGTGCATACAATTCTGGTCAGACATGGGCCATGTTTTTTGTAAACACTCTGGCCTAGGTAGAAGAGGCCTGAAATGGTCCCCACAGGAAATGGTCCCAAGAGTTGAAGGAAACAATGTGGCAAGTAACAGACTGAAGCTAGAACTGACAATCATGACAGCCATTCATGACACTTCGGCCAAGGTGAGTTACATGACCATGTCTGGCTTCCTACCCATGTGCCTGCTGAGAGAAATGAGACCTTTTCTGCGTAGTTCAAATAATTACTAGTTCTATAATAGGAGAATTTGAATGTGAGAAATATACAACCTTATGGAACAGTAGAGAAAGAACCATTTAAATATCTCAGAAATATTTTAAACTTTCAACAGAAACAAACTACTTTAGAATATCATATAACATTCATTTTTAAAATGTATTAACTATTATGGTTTTTTCTCTGGAAAATTTAAAATTTCTCTTTTCAGTAAATTTGGCCCTGGAATACATTCTTTTTGCATAGTAGCAAATATAATTAAGTAAAAGGGCATTTTTCTACTACTTGGCACTCCACCAAGTGTTCTGTTTATAACAATAACAGCTAAAAACGGACATGTTCTTAGACATGTTCACAGTTTGAAATGATATATACAAATTTCATCTTCAATAACTCAAATTTTATACAAAAGATAATTGATATGAGAGAGAAATACCTGGAAGGGTTGACTGCTATTATTTTGCTCAAAAACCTTTAAAAATGTCCATCATTCTCCCATTCAAATCTGAACTTTAATGTTGGGCAGACTGTTTACTAAAAATTTAAAGCTCCTCTTCCCACTTCCACAGTGCGGAGTTGTCACTGAGAAGTAGATACCTAGCTCCCCTTGCAGCCAAGTATAATTAATCTGGTGTGCAAAGTTATCTCTTTTTTTCTTGAGTATCATCATTATTTAGAAAGTACACATACAAAAAATAGAAGTCATGACCTATAGACAAGTGTCTGACAAATATTAACTCATGTACTATGTAAAAAAATCCTATAATTCGATTACAGCCTCCAATCTACAGATGAAGAAACAGAGTCAGAGGAGCTCAAAAAAAAAAAAATTAGAGGACCACGAGTAAGTGACAGAGTTACAAATCCAGCTCAGGAATTCTAATTTCGTGTTCTACACTTTCCGTTACTGCGCTATGCTGGTTCCTGGGCAAACATCCTAAAAACCAAATGGAATTTCTCCATATTCTCCCATCTACTCTGGCAATCCAGGGGCTGGTAGAGCCACGTAATTATGAGGGACTGGATTTTGATTAGCTAAAGAGTAGGAGGCTGTCCGCTGGTCCTGCAATCCCATATGGACTGCCATATGAATAAAGATAACTTCTGTAGGGGCCAGGGGTTTAGCTCAGCAGCGTATGTGCCTGCTTGGCAAATGCAAGGTCGTGAGTTCGATCCCTGGCAAAACAAACAAACAAACTTCTGTGAAGCCAAGGCATTGCTGAAATTCAGGGCTTGTTCATTTTAGCATCTAACACTTCTTCCTCCTCCTATAGTTCACCTTGGTCTAGAGGTAGAACCTGGATTTTAGCCATCACAAAGTCTCTGACTTATTGGACAAATGTATTTATTTATTTTGGTACTGGGGATCGAATTTACAACCTCGTGCTTACTAGGCAGGTGCTTAAGCCACTGAGCTAAATCCCTGGCCCTTATTGGACAAATTTAAACCACATGTGAAAAGTAAAATGTTGGACTAGAGTCACAGATCATGACCTATATTCCATGGGGCACTCACTCATCTTGCTTATGGTGAGCCTCACTGAAAACAAGCACCATGGTCAAGCAAGGTGGCCAAGCAAACCCCACTGTTAAGCTGTTCCAGACAATATACCTCCTTTTGGAGATTCATAATCCACATTTGCTTAAACACTTTGAGATACCCTTTCATAATAACTGTGTTCACCAGACAGGTTGGACCATAAGACATGTTTTTATTTAACTTAGAAGATACTTACAATGATATAAATTATATAATGAGTGTCTTTTGTGGTTGACTCAATATCTCGAATCAAGTCAAAATGGATACCTTTCATTGGGAAGAGTTAGGTGTGACACAGTTGTAGATCTGGTGAATAAGGTGGGTGAGGTGACACTGTCAATGTTTTTAGAAACCTGTCTCTCTACCGACTGGCACTTGGCAGCAGCATTCACCATATTTTTCATCACACTTTGGAAAGATACAAAAGAGGACTTTCACGACCACTTCAGAAAATGGCAAGAACAATGTAAGCATGTTCGGCGGGGGGGGTATGTTTAGGTTAATTAATGGAGATGTGTTTAATTGTAATAAATTTTATTAAACATTCAGTGTATATTTTGATTACTCTTGTATATCCAGTAGTGTAATCACTAAATCATAGTTTTTTATTTCTAGCATTTTGAAGAATTCACACTATTTTCCATAATGGGCTGTACTATCTCACATTTCCAAAGAAGATGAATTTCACTTTATTGTTCTTTCTTTTATGCTTCTTTTCTCTTTCTTTCTCTCTCTCTCTCTCTCCTCCTCCTCTTCTCTCCTCTTCTTCTCTCTCTTCTCTTCCTCTTCTCTCCTCTCTCTCCCTCTTCCTTTCTTTCTTTCAATACTAGATATCAAGCCAGGGCCTTTGCACTGAGCTACATCTCTAGCATTTGTTTACTATTTTTGATTTTGAGACAGGGTCTCACTAAGTCATTAAATTCCCCAGGCAGAGGCAGGAGGATTGCTGTGGGTTGACAGCCAGTCTGGACTACTTAGTGAATTTAAGGCCAGCCTGAACTACATAGTGAGATCACCTCAAAAACTATATGTAAGTGGATTTAAGCATTCTAATTAAAAGGTAGAAACTTGACTTACTGGGGGAAAGTATGGTCCAAATACACACTACATACAAGAGAGACACTATAAAAATCAAAGTCACAAATAGTAGACAATTCAACAATAGAAAGGAAGGACCCTTCTTAAGTCTTTCTTTGAAAACAGTATTATACTGATACGAAATCCAGACAAAGAAATCACAAGAAAAATTTAAAAATCAGTGACTCTTATAAATACAGATGTAAAACTCCACAACAAGATACTGGCAGTCCAAATCCAGCTGCATATAAAAATGATTATATATCATAACAAAGTGACCTTTATTCCCAAAACACAAGGTTGTTATGTTGATTTATTTTAATCAACATAAATAAATCAACATAACACATGGTATTGATAAAATAAAGGGCAAAACTGCACTGTCATCTCAAAGATGCAGAGAAAGCATTGACAAAGTCCAATATCCTTTCATAATGACAATGCTCAACAAAGTAGGAGTGGAAAGGAACTTCCTCAACTTACAGGATACTTATTAAAAAATCCACATGCCCGACATTGTACTCGTTGGTGAAAGACACAGTTCTGCCACTAAAGTCAGCAGTAAGACCAGGATATTGGTCTTACCAATTCTAATCAGCATTGTAGTGGAAGACCTACTGAAGGCATTGGCAAGAAAAAGCAATAAAAGCCAGCAGATTAAAAAGGAACAGATTTAGGGAAAGACAACTTATGCACTAAAACTATAAAACATTGTTGAGGGAAACAGAAGATATAAATAAAAGAAATTCCATGTTTGTGGATATATATTCCATTGTAATATTAAAATGTCAATATTTCTCTAAATGATTTATAAATTCAACATAAGTTTTCTCAAAATATCAACTAGTATATTTGCAGAAATTAATAAGTTGGTCCTAGGGGCTGGGGATTTAGCTCAGCGGCATAAGCACCTACTTGGCAAGCACAAGGTTATGAGTTTGATCTCTGGTTCCACAAAAAAAAAAAAAAAAAAAAAAAGTTGGTCCTAAAATTTATACAGAAACATAAATAATCTTGGAAAATAATGAAAATAATCTTGACAAAGTAGGACAAAATAGGCAAACTAACACTTTCTGATTTCAAAACTTACTACAAAGTCTTTTTTTTAATAATCAAAAAGCTACAGTACTGGCATAAGTCTAGGCAAACATCAACAGAAAAAAATTAGGAATCCAGATAAACCCACATATCTATGGTCAGTTGACTACGGACAATTGTGCCAAGAACATTCAATGTAGAATAAAGAACCTATTCATCAAATAGTGCTGAGGCAGCTGGGTATCTCCAGCTTCTTCCCTCACACCATACACAAAAACTTAAATTGAAATGGCTCAGAAACCTAAATGTAAAAGCTAAAACTATGGAGAACTGGGGATTTGGCTCAGTAACACAAGCACCTACCTGTCAAGCACTAGGTCAAGAGTTCAATCCCTGGGACCACCCCTCCTCCAAAAAAAGAGCTAAAACTATGGAATTCTTTGACTAAAACATAAAGTTAACTCTTTATAATCTTGAACTTGGCCATATAGTCTTAATATGACACCAAAAGCATCAGGGGCAAAAGAAAAACAAGTTGGATTTTATAAAAATTAATATATTTGAGGCATACATGGTAGCACACATCTGTAATCCCAGCACCTGGGAGGTGGGGGCAGGAGGATCACCTTGAGTTTTAGGACAGCCTGGGCTACATAGTGAGTCCAAGGCTAGCCTAGATTGCATAGTGAGACCTAGTTTTAAAAAAATTAATGTTTTTTTGCCTGGCATGATGCCTATAATCTCAGGACTTGGGAGGCTGAGGGAAGAGGATCCCTAAGAGTTCAAGGCCAACCTAAACTACATGCAAAGCTTATGTGTAAAAAAAAAAAAAAAAAAAGTAAAAAATGATATTTTTCACATTGGAAGACAATAGTAAGAAAGTAGAAGGACCACCAGAAAGGAACAAAACATATATTGAGTTTTACATCTCAACAATAAGGGAAGTAACCCAATTCTACAGTGGGCAAAAGACATTTCTCCAAAAAAGTATGTGCACATAGCCAACAACCATATGCAAAGATGTTCAGGGTTATTTGTCTCTAGATAGAGGGAAATTAAAGCCATACTTCACATTCACTAAAATAACTATCATTAAAAAGACAACATATATGAACAAAGAGGTAGAAATCTGAATCTTCATATATTCCTGCTGGAAATGTAAAAATGGTACAACCACTCTGGAACACATCTTGGTTGTTCCTCAAAAAATGAACCATAAAAGCATCATATGAATCAGCAAATCTACTTCTTGATATATACCTAAGACAACTGAAAATACATGCTAAAGCAGGCACATCAACATTTATAATAGCTGTTCTCCGGGCAATCACAATGTAGGAACCACCAAAAACTTCCATCAGCTAATGACTGGATAAATAAAATGTACTATATCCATATAATAGGACATCACTGACCCATAAAATGGAAAGAAGGGCTGAGTTATGCCACAATGCAGATGAATCTTGAAACAGTATGCTAAGTGAAGGAATTCAGAACCAAAGGCCATGTATTATATGATCCTATTTATACAAAATATGCAGAAAAGGCCAATCTATAGAAACAAAGCAAATTAGCAGTTGCAGGGCCTGAGTGGAAAACGGGGAATGACCACTAATGAGGATGAGATTCTCTTTGGGGAGGTGAAAATATTCTGGACTTAGTCCTACAGCAGTGGTGATAGTGCTTCTCTGTGAAAATACTAATACCACTGAATTGGACACTTCAAAAGGTAAATGTTGCAATATGTGAATAAAATAAAATGGTAAAACCAGAGAAGACATACCCAGCCCCTGGAGATGATCTCAGTGACCTGATGTCATACAGCACAGTCCTTCAGGGCATCACTTCCTCATGTACCATCACCCACAAGCTTACCGTGTATCAGCACAGTTTGTCAACCCGTTAGTATTCAGAGTTAAATCTGAATCCTGTTTCTGGTTTATAGCATTGCCCTCTCTCTTATCTAAGCTCACCAAGGGTGTTTGAGGTTCTATGATTTGTTCATTTTCTAATGCCCTCTCTCTGCTTCTTGAAATACTGGGCAGGGAAATAAAGTAGTACTTATTGAGGACCTGTTGCCTGGTCTAAAATACCACATTTAATTTAGACCTTCCAGCAATACTGCAGCATAGATGTGTTTATTTCTGTGTTAAAGGGAAAGAAACTGAAGTCTTGCTTTTAAGGAAAAAAATTGCCCAGCTGGTGAGTTAACTCAGCAGCACAAGCGCTTGCCTGGCAAGTGTGAGGTCATGAGTTTGATCCTCGGTACCAAAAAGAAATGCCCTCTGAGCCAGGCGTCTTGGCACCTGCCTATAATCCCAGCACTCGGGAGGCTGCAGCAGGTGGATCAGCATGAGTTCAAGGCCATCCTGGGCTACATAAACAAGTTCAAGGCCAGCCTGAATTGCAAAGTGAGACCCTGTCTCAAAAAAAGAAATAAAGAAAGAAAGAAAGAAAGAAAGAAAGAAAGAAGAAAAGAAAAGAAAAGAAAAGAAAAGAAAAGAAAAGAAAAGAAAAAGAAAAATGCTCTCCAAGTTCTGCTATCTAAGAATACATACATTGGAGCCAGGGATTTAGCTCAGGGTATAAGTACCTGCCTTGTAAATGCTAGGTCATAAGTTTGATCCCCAGTACCAAAAAAAAAAAAAAAAAAAAAAAATACACACATTGAATTTAGATGGGCCTGAGTTCAAATTTGTCTCTCAATAAATCCTGTGAAATTTCCAAAATTTCCCTAAGCCTCTGAACTTCAGTTTTGCTTCTATAAAATGGGGATAATCAGAAACAAAACAGAATTATAGAATGCTTTTGAAAGCTAAATGAGGCAGAGAATATAGACTTCACACAAAAAAACCACATACAACATTCAATAAACTTAGTCATTATTACTCTTACATGGCACTAGTCAGTAGCTAAATTTTAATTAGAAACCAGATTTGTGGTCTTTTGAAAACTTCTGTCCCAATTATTTATACTGTCCTTCCCTCTCTTCTCTTTATCTACACAGGCTCCCCACTTCATCAACTGATGAGAGAGTGGGTGTTGAAACTAAGACAGCAGGGAGAAAGACTAAACTGTACATAACATTTCCCTAAGATGTGTCAATCACAGCCTTTTCTTTATAGATCACCTCTCTCTCTCTCTCCCTCTCTCTCTCTCACACACACACACACACACACACACAGTTTTCTTGCCATTTTTCAGTAGCCAGTTCTAATAACTTCATGGGAACTTCATGCAGCTCGAGCCAGGTTCATGGAACATTTCCCAAAAGCCTCATTGCTTGAACTTTCACAGAAACTCCCTGACACATTTCAGAAGCATAGACCAACCTCCCCAGCTCCACAGGTTCTCATAAACTACTCAGCTTCTGACCTCTCCCAGCTTCATCTGGTCTTCTGGAATGTGCTTATCAATCCGACTCCAGTGAATGAGGCCAAACGGCCTGGTACCCTTATGGCCCAGAAGGCCGACACAAGCTTGTGACATGTCATCAGCAAGTGTCTTCACCCAAGATTTCAAATTCTTATCTTCTGTCAATGTCCATCAGACTCAGAACATCTCCCAACATGCATTGGCCCTTCCAGAGTCAGTGCCTTCTGTTGAAATCTGGCTTTCTGTTGTGATCAGTCCATTAGCAGCAAGAAAGCACCAGGCTCATGAGGACTGGTGGGTATCACAGTTTACAGTTCCTGGGTGCAGTTCAGCAGTAGGGCTTAGCATATTCCAGGGCAACTCCATGGAATGTGGGAGGGCTTCGATGTCCAGTGGCCTGGCTTTGGATCTTGATTTCTTTTGCAAGCACTTGAGTAAGGCCTGAGAACCTGTCTTTTCACTAGTAAAAGGCAGCTCTTTGTAGCCACCTGGCCAACGGGGTTAGGGTTAATAGGAAATAAACAAAATAGTACAAGAGGCACCATGATAACTATTAACATTGCCATTGCTCATACCAAGCCTAGAACCTGACAGGAACCCACTTCAAAGTATGCTCTTTTCAATCTGTTGCTTAACTAGTTAAAAAATTAACCATGGGATGAAGAAATCTGAAGCATGTATGCATTCTTTATATCCACTCAACTTGTAGGATTTGAGGGTTTTTTTTTTTTTAATCCTGAAAGTAGGATAAAGATTGAGTTATAGAGCGTCTCCTGAGATCCATGCCATGTTGGAACTTTGGGCACTGGGAAACCAAGCAGCCAGCTTGCCTCTCTGGTAAGTGGCTGGGGCCTGGTGAGCCGTGGTCACCCCAGGGCAAGAACCATCAGCGTCTCCTGAGATTCACGCCATGTTGGAATTTAGGGCTCTGGGAAACCAAGCAACCAGCTTGCCTCCCGTAAGTGTCTGTGAGCCTACTGGTGCATGGGCTGAGATTCAAACATCTACTCCCCACCCCCATCCCCATTAGCAAGTGGGAACCAGAGATCTGAGCATCTCTTGCAAGGTTGACTCTGCAATATAGCAAATAAGGGGGATTCCTTCTACCATCTCTTTGAAGGCAAATATTTTTATCACTGTTTTGCTTTGTTCTGATTAATGGTATTGCTCTATTCAATATTCTGTTTTGATAAGTTCTATAATGTTCTGTATTTCTTTTGATTTTGGTATACCTCATTGAAACAACTATTGTGAAGAAAACGAGATAAACTATGGTACCTATTACTGTTTTCCCGGTAACCTGCTGTGAAGTTCTGTACCAATTTCACTACACTGTCTCAATTGACTTTGTTCCATCTTGTTCTGTTGTATTTCACTACCCTCAAAATTAAAAAAAAATTTTTTTAAAGATTGAGTTACAAGGATGATTGCCACATTATTATCTGCAGTATTTGAAAGATTGGAAACAACCTAAACCCAAAAATGAGTTCTTAGATGATGGTGGTCCCAATGCAATGCCATTTAAATGTGCTGAAGAATGAGGAGGAGATGGAAAGGTGTTTGCAATGTATAGTGTTGACTATATAATGTTAAAAGGTAGTTACAAACAGCATCTGGGGTTGGCCAGGGTTTTCCTGAGGGTATAGAGAAGACCGAAGGTGAATATTTAGAGAAAATACTCAAAGTAGGTGTTCTCACTGAATGTTTTCTTTTTCTGTTCTGTATTTTCTAAATTTTTAATACTAAAAATATTAACAAAAAAGATAAACCCCCCTCCTTAGTAATGGAGATTGAACCCAGGGCCTTCTCACTGAGCTCCATCACCAGCCCTTTTTTGAGACAGGATATCATTAAGTCACTAAATTGCCCAAGCTAAGTTCAAATTTGTGATACTCCTGCCTCAGCCTCCCAGAGTACTGGGATTACAGACATGCTCCATCTTGCATGGTTTTGTCACATGCTTTTTAAAAGACCTTTGCCTATTTTTCTATGGGTTATCTGCCTTGTTAGAATGTATACGTGCCACTCCCCCCAAACAAATGTAATTAAAATTATGTAACACAGAAAGATGCTAATAATGAACCTGCCTCTGGGCTATGCATGATGGTACACAACTATTAAGGAGGCAGAGGCAGGAAGACTGCAACCTGGAAGTCACCCTGGGCAACTTAGTGAGACTCTGTCTCAAAATCAAATTTTTAAAGGGGCTAACAGTATAGTTCAGTGGCAATCAATTTGCTGTACTACAAATAATCATCTTTGTTGGAAGATAGGGAAAAAATAGCATTAGTACCCCACTTGTTCCTTCTTCAAGCCACTTTTTCCTTATGTCAGAAGTCATAATAAACTTGTTAAAGCAACTTGCAGTTTTATCTGTATTTCACTAAGGACACAATTGTTAGGCTGAGTTCCTGAGAAAGATTCATATAGTCTGTACACATACTAAATTATTATGTTCATGGATTCCAAATGTCTTTTTCCATTTATGGACTTGATTTAAGCTCTTAGCGGTGTATTTGGATGAAAGGATCTTAATGATCTGTAGTCCAATAGAATGTTTGCTGTGTCCCCTGGCAAGAGTGAGTCCTGATCACACCACCGACTGTGCCAGCCAAAAGCAGGAAGGGCAAACCCATCTCAAAATAGGTAAAGATGAACTGCCAATCCTCCCACGTTGAAAAAGGGCCAATTATACTATTATTCCAGTCCCAACACTACTTTTATTAGTCTGACTCCTTGAAAAAAATGCCAAGATGGTATCAAATGTGTAAACAAGGAAGGATTTGCCAAAACCTTAGAGGGGCTATAAGTATACGGAGGCCCCAAGAGCTGGGGTCTGTGAACTGAAGTGCATGTCCCTTTCCTAGGAATCCATCTGTCCTCATATTTTTGTGAGGCTCACACATTGTGGGGATCAGCCCATGGGAAACACTGTCATAGGGCAAATTCAGTAATGGGATTCAGAGCACAGGGGCTGGGCCCTTGGTTACTTGTACTCTGTAGTTAGAGATCAGCTAGACATATTTTCATGGCCACCATTCTAATATAGTCACTGGAGGAGGAGACAGAGGCGGAAGAAGAGGAGGAGGAGGAGGAGGAAGAAGAAGGGGAAGAGGAGGAGGAGGCAGCGGTGGTGGCTGCAGCAGTAGTGATGAATGGGAAGGTGACTGATACGTTCATTTCAGGAACGTGTTGAATCGGATACATCATCTCCTCTTAGATATTCCACAACCAGCCACACACGAGTTTGAAATTTAGTGAGGACCCGGTTTGCTCAAGTAGGACATTAAGGAGTGACCCCCTATAGGGACCTTATGACAAAAAGGGTCTAACATATATCCTCAAAGGCAATATGACACCTCTCAGAGGCCCTAGAGATCTTGAGGATGTCCTGCTCTTTCTGAGTTTAGCTGACAAGGAAGAGAGTGCAAACAAGGATGAAAAAGAAAAAGAGGTCCTGCATGGTAGATGATGGGGGGCTACTCCCAGGCTTGAGGCCCCTCATATTACTAAAACATTTCTCCAGTGACTGAGGGTATGGCGCCTGCCTAACATGAACAAGGTCCCGGGTCATGTCCCTAGCACTGCAAAACAAGTAAAATAAAACCCCTGCCCCAAAAATGGGAGCTCCAGTCATGCAAACAGTTAGCACACAGTACCAGTTTTGGTTGTTTTCTTTTTCTTTTTTTGAGACAAGGTCTTGTTATGCACTTCAGGCTGGTCTTGAGCTCATTTTGTAGCCCAGATTGGTTTTGAATTCATAATGGTCATCCTGCCTCAGCCTCCCAAATTCTGGGATTATAGGCATGCACCACCACACCCAGTACTTACGTAACATTTCAACCATGTTCGTCTCACCACAGAAAATTGACTTTTCTCACTTTGAACATGAGTATAACCGAAAGTAATTTATATCCACATTTCAGTAAAGATTTTAGAGAAAAACCAGTGTGCATTCATTATACACAAGAGTACATTTGAGTGTATGCTTCTATTCATACACACACAGTCCCAAGGACATGAGCAGTCAGATGTGGTCAGTCACAGCAGCCCTGCTGTCCAGGCTGGGGAAGATCATGTGGGGCTATGAGTCAGGATTAACACCACAGCCACCAAGGCACCAAAGCTTGCCAAGCCAGGAGGCAATCGCTACTAAATAGAGCCCTTAGGTCTCAACAACTACTTTGAAATCCACACCCATCAGTACACATTTCCCAAAACTGGGGAAGCTAGAAATCCAAGTGCCTCTTATGTGAGCAGGGGCCTGGTGTGGTATCACATACCTGTAATCCTAGTGCTCAGAAGGCTGAAGCAGGCAGATCACTGTGAGTTTGAGGCCAACCTGGGCTATATAAGTGAGTTCAAGGTCAGCCTAAACTACACAGTGAGATCCTGTCTCCAAAAAAAAAAAAACAAACAAACAAACTTGTAATATCTTCTGGAAATTTGTGATGAATATAAAAATTAATGTCTAATTTATCAGTGATGCTCTCGCAGATGTATACTAGTATACAACCAAGACCACAGCAGGTGATAGTTAATTGTGATGTCAACTTGAATGGATTAAAAGCACAGTGATTAGTAGAGTGCAGTTCTGGATGTGGCAGTGGGTGACTGACATGTAGAGCGCAAACTGAGGAGGAGAGACCAACTCTGATGCAGTGGGCTGGATGGAGAGACCAACTCTTGTGGCCTGGATGGAATAGGAGGGGAAAGCCGCAGCCTAGCCTTTGCTTCTTGGAGGAGCTCCCGTCTTTGCTGTCAGCTCTGGACGTGCTTCTCCAGCTCCTTAGGCTCCCAGCTCGGGCTTTTCAACAGACCCATAACAGATGGTGCAGAGAGCTCCAGGCCTTTGAACATCTCAGCACACAGAGGTCCATTTTGCATTTTTCCACCCTGACACTGGACTCTGCAGGCAGCCACTGTGAGGCTACTTTGCAAATCTGTTTCCCTGGTGAACCCTGACACAGCACAGGACAGTTATCTCAGCAGTGTGTGGCAACGTCTCCCACTCAGCATCCAGGAATTATCCTGCCTTTGCCCTTTGTTTTAACATGATTAAATTCAAAACTAATAAATTAATTAATTCAAGACTATATTTTGAAAGGAAAATAGCTATCCCAGTACGGTAGCATTTTTTTGTTTCTTTGTTTTTTGTTTTTTTGCTTTTGCTTTTGCTTTTGTTTTAGGGCTCAGTGTCTACCTGGAATGGCAGACAAAAACCTGGAGAGCAGAAAAGGTAAAAGATTTGCAGCGTGGGAGGTGCTCAGGAAACTGGGCTTTGGGCTGGAGATTTAGCTCAGTGGCTCAAGTGTTTGCCTGGTAAAAAGCACAAAGTCATGAGTTTAATCCCTAGTACTACAAAAAAGAAATAAAAGAAAATAGAAAATTGTGCTCTGAGTGAGGGTGGGTTTCGAACAGTCCAGAACACTAGTGTCCCAGTGTTGGCAGCCAAATGTGCTCTGTGCAGGGTGTTCCTCCTCCATTTCTTTCTGGTGGCTGCTAACAACCCCACTCTATTTCTCATTTCCAAGGTCACTCCTGCAGCACCAAATAGTGCTACATCAATAGGTGGAGGGCTTTGGTTGTAGCCAGGGACTGCAAACAAAACAATTTAATACAGGACACAGGAATTATTTTATAACAGTCACCCAAAAAGTCAAACACAAAAAACTGCAGGAAATCTACTCACACACTAAAGGCTCAAAGAATCCAGCTGAGGATCCCATGGCAGTGTCCTACACGAGTCCAGCTGAAGACCTATTTCATGGATCTGCACTGGGAAGGCCCAAAGGTCTGGGGTGGAAGCTAGAAAGTCTGTGCCAGCAGGATGAAGGATGTGTGCAGCAGCCGGAGGGTTCTGCCCTGAAGTGAGGAGGCGATGACGCTCAAAGAAAGAACCAGAGCAACCCCGAAAAGTACCACAGCCAGCCTGAGTGACAATGAGGCCCCCAGCTCTTCTAATGATGAGCTTGGAGACTGAACAGCACATAAATTTCCCTCTGGAACCAGGAAGCGATGCTCAAAGTAAGGACCAGAGCTCCCTCAAAGTGAACCACAGCCATTCTCAGGGATAAAAAGGTCCTGAGCTCCTGTGACAGTGAGGACAGCCAAGTTCATATCAGGAAAGAAGCTCAACAACCTCCTCCAGGAGAAGCAACGGCAGGAACATTACTTCCTCTCCAGGTCTCCTTGTTAGGCTGTTGGCAGTAATCCTCAGGTGGGCCATCCACACCCAGCACCATGCTGATTCAGTCCAGCTGGGTGTTACAAATTGCCCACCAGTTGTCAATCCACTACAGCTTTAACTGAAAAGGGTGCCTGTCAGCCCTGGGGAATGCCAGCCTCTCTGCTTTCCAAAGGTGGGCACAGGGAGGGGGCAAGTTGGCCTGGTCAGAGACCCCCAGGGACACTGCTCCTCACTCCGCAGGGCTCTGCCAAGAAGCCCCAAGATTGCCTGTGGAAACGCCAAGCCTGAATCCTGGACTGCAGCTAAAAATCTTTTCTGTTTTAATGGTTAACAGTAAAACAAGAACAAAGGAGGGTAGCACACGCCTATAGTCCCAGAATTAGAGGGGCTGAGGCAGGCAGAATCCCTCAAGACCAGGAGTTCCATACTGGCCTGAATAACATATTGAGACCCAAACTCAAAATCAAAATACAAAAAGGTAACAAAAGTATAATGAAAAAAAGTATCCAGATGGAGAAGAAAATTAATTTCCTTTGATCTTATTAACAAAAATTAGCTGTTTGGTTTTATCTGATTACAGAAATATAAAAGTGATAGAAAACCTGTAAGATAAACATAGGCAGATATGTTATAATTCAGTATCATTTTGGTATATTTGGTTTTTTTTTTCCCATGGGTATTGCTATAAACTATTAGTTTACTATGTTATTTTTAAGCTATAAGCGTCTTTCAAGTAATTTTTAAAATGCTTTGCTGTTTTCCTTTTTGCTCTCTCCTTGTTTTTCTTTTCGAGAGACAGCGCCTCACTGTGTTGCCCAGCCTGACCCCAAACTCCTGGGCTCACATAATTCTCCTGACTCAGCTTTCAAAGTAGCTGGGACCACAAACACATGCCACCATGCTGGCCTCTATTTCTTTTTTGCTTTCGAAATCAATTTTTATTTTTTTTATCAAGTTGACTATGCTTCCTGGGTATAAACTTTGAAAAATATTGAAACCACATAAGATGAATAATGTTTTGCCCTCATCCCTATTCCCCAAAGATACTGGTAGTGCTGACAAGTATTTTAGGTCCTTCTTGAGACGGAATATAAAATTTGTACACACTCTCTCACATATACACTAATAGATTCAGGGTATGGTCCCCCGACAGTACCAGGGCTAAGTGAATGATCTCATTCACAGCCCCCAAGATGAGCCTGACAATCCTGACCTGGTTCATGTCCCCCCGAACCCCACACTGGGTCAAAGGGGGTCTATGTGACTCCCCAAAGTGCAATGGCCACAATGTTTCAGAACTTCTCAGGCTAAATCATGAAAGGTATCTCCCTAGTGTAAGAAAAAGTAAGAGCACAGAAGATTTTATGGAAATCATGGTTCACCACTATACTGCTTTGATGTCTTATGTCTTCATTCATTGGTTCAAATGGTTTTATTCTGTTTTGTTTGATCTTAATATATGTGATCATAGGAATAGTTACTTTGAAGACAAGACAGTATGGCAGCCAGTGTTGATTTAGTATCATCTTGCTCTGAAGTCCTACCATGCTTTTGTTTTTCTATTACCATTGGTTCTATCATATTGTGTGTTACTGGATTTTAATATGTATGATAGTAAAAACAAAATTTTTATGGAAAATGAGATAATATAGCAGCCATTGTTCATCTTTGGTTATATGGTTCAGAATGTCTTGGAATACTTCCATTCTCTTGAGTTGTTTATTCTACGTTGTTATGTTTGACATTATTGTGTGTAAATCTAAGCTCAACTATTTCAAAGAAAGAGACATTATGATAGCTACTGTTAATATCCAATTGTCTTGTTGTGAAGTGCTGTGTTGCTTACATTGTTCTGTTCTGATCTGCTTAGATCTGTCCTCTTTTGTTTTATTCTCTGTAAAATTAAAAAAAAATAAATTTGTCTTCAAGGTAGAAAAAAATAAATTAAATAAATAAATAAATCACAAAAGGTACGGTAATTACCTCTGTCTCTTGGATTGCTCAGGAGTAAGCCAGTTCCCAGGCCCTGATAATGCAGGTCCCCCGAGAGCCCTGGGGATGCCCCCAGGGAGAGACTGAGACCTCTTTCCATCAACCGTGCCACCTCATCAGCCCAGTGGGTGGGCAGCCAGCCAAGCCTTCTCACGTGGCCAAGGGGTGAAGACACCCCACCCGTGAAGATCTAGGTGGGCTGCTCAACCAGCTGACCTCCAGCAACTTGAGAGCGCACAAAGATTATTGTTGTTTTAAGCCACCAAATGTAAAGGTAAGTTATCCTACGCTGGATAACTCCTCCAAGTTTCTCTTTCCCAGAACAATAGTTATGGAGCCCATTGGTCTTGTGCTAGGAATTTGGGCATCTCCTGCACTTGTAAGTGGCTTCTCTCTTGATTCAAGGTCAGTACCTGTTTTGTGTATTTAAGATCCATATTTTATTTTCTGTGAGCTAGCTATGTGTTTTCTCTAAATACCTATGCGCTTTTTTATGGAGGCATAATATTCCACCCATGAGTTGAATGTGACTTATTTAACCATTCTTTATGAGACACTCAAACTCCATATTCTGATAGTAACAATACTGAGATAAACATCACAATCTTTATCATATAGCTGATCACTTCTGAAAGGCCATCACTATAAATGGAATTATTGAGCCGAAGGGCATTATGGGACAGACGATATGCAATAGGAGCTATCTGAAATCTAATTTTAAGCCTCCTATACAAATTGGAAAACTCCTTAATGTAAGGCTCATTCATGGGGGGCTGGGGTTGTGCCTCAGTGTCAGAGTGCTCACCTAGCTACACTCATAGTAGCCATCTCTCTCCCCTTTGCCAAAGTGAATATTATCATTTTTTAAAAAGATGTTGCTAACCTAAAAGACCAAAACTGGTCCCATATTGTCTGTTTTTTTGTTTGTTTGGTACTAGGGATCAAACTCACGACCTTGTGCTTAGCAGGCAAGTACTTGAGCCACTGAGCTAAGTCCCAGGCCCCATATTGTCACAATTGTTTGGAAAACATATTCATCAAAAACCCTAACAAATTTAGAGTCATACCAAAGTATGATTATAGAGGTTCTTATGAAGCCTGTTCTTACCAATTCCCACTATCACCCATTTTTTCACCTAAAATGAGCCCAGCTTGGACACCAACATAAGCCGCTAAGGATTAAGCGGCCAATAGACAGTGGGGTCCTTTTGCCCCAAACTTTGGCTGCAGAGGATTCCAGATTTCTGAGGCAGCTCTGATTACACATGTTCTGGTCATAATCCTGAAACTTATGTATGCTTTGCCAGCCCTTGTGTCCCAAGATGGGGTGTGGAAAATGTGGGTACAAATCTTATCACATATGTCTCCTCGGCCCGCACTCCCCAAGCCTGAACAGCAGGGCAGGCCAGGAGGGTGATCAGGACGAATGCAAGGATGGTAGAGCCCAGGGCCTCACCTACCAGCTGTGAGGTAAATGATCATCTTCACACTGCACTGCAGGCCTCCTTTCCCATTCAGTGCCACCTCTGTGTCACTGAGCTTTCAGGACCTGCCCTCTTTCTCTGCCCTTTCCTTTTAGTCCTGCCCTGGACATTCTCACAAAGGCTCTTCAGCCTGCTAGCACTGCTTCCAGCATGTGATAGCCCAGCAGCCCTGCCTGCCTTTCTCACTCAGAACCTGGATCACAGCCAGGCCTTGGGGTATTGCTAGGAAGAGGGAAACAGCTAGTTCCCTACACCTCTAGGTAACTCAGCCACCCTGGACCAAGGCACACCAGGACCCCTCTGCAGAGGTCCAGCTCTCCCTAGACAATGGCTGGGAGGCTGAACCCTCCAAACCCACACCCCTTGCAAGCACCACACTTTCTAAACAAAGCCAATCAGGACATCGAATGAGAGGGGAATGAGAGAGGCATATGACTGTTCTATCACAAATGCTTCTCAGAGAGCTAAGAAATTTAGCAGGCTGCTTTTCATGGAGAAGATCACTTATAAACATAATAAAGAAGAGGAACATCTCCATATATTACTCATTATCTTTTTTCCTGGAACTCCTGACCTTTTCCCTAAGAAGCCAAGTCATCTGTGTTGCCTGGAGAATCATGAAGGCCTCCAGGGGTGGCTTCATGGAGCTGTAGATAGGACCCATAGAGTGATGGCAGTCACAGAGTTAAGCTCCTTCTCGTAATCACCTTTCATTTCTCTACTGACGTCACTCAACTTGAAGTCCTTGACACAAGTAAACTAGCAATAGTATTTTACGCTGAAAGGTAGCCTGCCCATTTGGGAGGGCTGTAGGACAAATAGAGCCAAGATTGTTATTGAGGATAAGAGGTGAGAGAGCTTTCCAAGCACAGAAAAGGGGCGGGGGCAGAAGAGAGTTTGGCATGTTAGAGGAACTGGCAGAGACTTTTTGTGGCCATGGGAAAGTAATAAGGAAGAAATTAGCCCAAAAAGAAGCAAGAGAGGTAGGCAAGATCACATAGGTTGCCCAGATTAAGGCTTTTACATTCTACTCTAAAACAATGAGGAAATCATTAAATTGCTTTATATGAGAGGAGGAAAAGCTCCAGAGCAGAAAAATTACTATATTAGATTTCCATTTCCAACAGATTATTTTAGGGGCAGGACTTCCAAAATGGCAGAGTAAAGAACTCAGTGTCTCCAGGCCCAGCAAACCACAATTGGGGAACATTTTCTCAAGAAAACCATGATTAGCCAGGCATGGTGGCATACACTTGTAATCCCAGCACTCGGGAGGCTGAGGCAAGAGGATTGTTGAGAGTTTGAGACTAGCCTGGGGTACAAAGTGAGCTCAAGGCAGCCTGAACTACACAGGGAGGTCCTGTCTCAAAAAGACCAAAAAAAAAAAAAAAAAAAGAAAGAAAACCATGATTTAAATTCTCCAGAAATTGTCCGAAGGACATACAGCAAATGGAGAAACATTCATTCAAGAATATCGACTCAATCTCTGCAAGCCACTAACCACTTTTACCCACTCCCACCTCTATGGTTCTCCACTGGGGTGGAAAGAATTGTCAAGAAGCAATCAGGAAAATGAGATCCTTATCCCTCCATCTCCCAATTGGAGCTTGTGACTTTAATCCAGGAAGAACGGGCTCTCTCCACTGCTACCAACGTGCACTACAGAAGTTCCATTAGGCAGATACTGCCACAGGAAGGGGAGAGGCATGGCCTCTCCACCCAAACCCCACTTGTGGGACAGCAACTCCTGCAGGCAGGGCGAGCTACAAATTGGAGCAACTCAACTGCCTCCAGCAATCACTCCATATACCCACAGGGCACAACTTCCGTGCCAGGAAGTTCAAGGCAGGAAAACACGAGACATCTACCTTCCTAACCTAAATGTCTGCCTCTTGTGGAGCAGGAGCTAACAACAGTGGGTCTCCACCTCCACTTCTGGTACAGTGACTCCGAGGTTCTGTCCTGGGCCAAGGTAGGCCGAGAAAAGAAGGGCCCCACAGTACTGTCCGAAGGGACGAGCTATTTGAAAGAGATGGGCGAATGCCATGGCTGAGAACACTGAAAAGCACGCAGCTGCCTTGGAGAACATTAAGAGGAGACCGTTAGCTCCATAATAGGAGCAAAAGGCCAGAGCAGGCATTTTAACAGATTCAGGGCAAGATCACCAAGAAGACACCTCCTAGGAGCAGAGCCAGTGCTGGAGTCGGGGAGGTGGCATACATGTCCACAGCAGTGGGAGATGTGGGGCTGGAAGTGAAAGCGTTTCCCTAGCCTGGCAGGGCCGGTCCACACAAGGTGAAGGTTCACTGGAACAAGAAGTTTCAGCAGAGCATCTGACCACACATACTCTGGTGAGCGACAAGCTCCTCTACCCCACAGGCAGCTCCTAGGAAGCTAAGCTTAAAAATGAAGTCCCACTCCCTGGGCAGTCTGCAGGACTGCACCCTCCCAGGAGCCAGTGGAGCAGACTTCCAGTTCTGCATCTCTGGTTGAATGTGGGGCAAAAATGTAAACGTGCTTGACTGTGATAGCAGACTGCAAACCACCCACCCATCCAACATTGAAAGGTAAAAATCTAACTGGCAGTTTCCAGTCTAGCACATGTGAAGCTTGGGAGCCACCACACCATCCTGACAAAGTGGCATGAGCTGAAAGCTCAGCAGTTCTTAGCTCTACTAGAGATGTGGGATCCCCGTGAAACCTCTACCTCCCAAACTAGAGAGACCAGCAGGTAAATGCGGAGAATCACAACTTACCTGAGCAGAAAGCCACAAGCTGAGGCTTCCTCGGAACCCCTGGTAGAGGGGGAAACTAAAGACTGCAGACTCCGGTGACTAAAAAGGGGGATGAAAATTCGAGGGGGACCCCAGTCATCAGGGCTCCCACACTTTGTGAGTTCTACCTCCTGGAGTTCTGCTAGGTTCTCATGATGACTCTTAAAGAAAAATCCTATTGTGCTTCTGGCAGGGAGATGGGGAAAGGGAACCATCTTGAAGTACACTCATGCATTCCATCCTTCTTAACAAGTTCTGCCCTCAGGAGAAATGATTTAACCAGAGCTGAACCAGTTGGAGTTTTATCAGAGCCCAGTTGACCTAGAGAAAGAAAAATACCCAACCGCTGGTTCTAGCTTTCTATGTGGAGGAAATAAAATGCCTGCATCCAGCTCTCCCTGCCTTCCACAGGAGAGGGGGAGACCCAACTTCACCCCACTGTCTTCACCTGCTCCCCATAGACTGGGGGTGTGCAGCTCACGGTCTTAAGGCTGGGGCCCTGCAAGTTTGATAAGGAATCATCGCCTGCAGGATGTCTCTCTCCCCAGCACCTGACAAACGCATCGCCGAAGGCCTGTGAACAGCAGGTCTGTCTGTGCAGTGCCTCCTCGTGTTCAGCTAGCAAGAAAAGTGACAAGATACTAAAAGCAGAGAGCACGGTGTGAAGAAACCGCAAGCACCAGAACCAGGCCCAATGATGACAAGGATGTTGGAATCATCCGAAAGGGAGGTCAAAACAATAATTAGGAATATGCTAAGGGATATAATGGACAGCTTGTAGTGACAGATGGACAATTTAAAGAGAAAGCAAGAAATTCCAAGAAATAACAAAAACATCTAGATTGAAAACATTGTAACAAATGAAGATCGCTTTGACTGGCTTATTAGAAGACAGCACACAGCTGAGGAAATGCTCAATTACCACTACAAAGGTGAGCCAGGTGTGATGATGGCGTGCCTGTAATTCCAGCACTTGGGAGGCTGAGGCAGGAGGATCCTTGTAAGTCTGAGATCAGCCTGGGCTGTAAAGTGAGCTCAAAGCCAGCCTGAACTACACAGCAAGACCCTGTCTCAAAAACAAACAAACAAACAAACAAACTATAAAAGGGGCTGAGTTTGGTGGTGACCACCTGCATTTCCAGCACTTAGAAGGCTGAGACAGGATTGTGACTTTAAGGGCAGCCAGGACTACATAACTACGTAGCAAAACCCTGTCTCAATCTCCCACCCTCAAAAAATAATGGAAGACCTTACCTGGCAAGCACAAGGTTGTGAGTTCAATCCCCACTTCAAAAAAAAAAAAAAAAAAAGACAAAAATAGGAACATAGAACAAGACAAAAACAAAAAAAATTGCATAATATATAATAGCTATTAGTCCAACTGTATTAGTAATAACCTTTAAACCCATAATTCTAGCGCTTCAAAGGCTGAGGCAGGAAGATCACCTTGCTACATAGGTATTTCAAGTTCAATCTGACCTATATAGGGAGACCCTCTCTCTCAAACAAGTAATAATACAAATAATAATAATGAAAACTTTTTTTTTTGTCTTTTTTAGTTCAAACTGGCCTTGAGCTCACTTTGTAGCCCAGGCTGGTCTCGAACTTGCAAGATCCTCCTGCCTCAGCCTCTCAAGTGCTGGGATTTCAGGCATGTGCCACCACACCCAGCAATAATGAAAACTTTAAAAGTGGCTAAAACCAACCAAGGAGTAACCCCTAGATCACTAGGGCAAAAGATAAAAAGCAAGGGGAAAACCCAAGGTTGTATAATGATTATGTAGGAAGTGAACAGAAGATACCCAAGTTGCTACACTGATATCTAAAATGTCCAATATGCTGGAGATTTAGCTCAGTGGCATAAGCACCTACCTGGCAAGTGCTAGGTCATGAATTTGATCCCTAGTACTAAAAAAATAAAATAAAACAAAATGTCCAATATTCAGTAAATAATAGGCAATGTCAAAAGAAATAGAAAAATATAACCCATATGCAGGAAAGAAAGCAGGTAATAAAAATCATTGTTCACCAGGAGTGGTGGGTCATGCCTGTAATCCCAGTGCTCTGGAGGCTGAGGCAGGAGGATCATTGCAAGTTCAAGATCAGCCTGGGTCACAGTAAGCTCAAGGCCAGCCTAGACTGCATAGTGAGACCCTGTCTCAAGAAAAAAAAAAATTGTTCAAGGGGCCCAGGTGGTAGAAATAAACAGAAAGAAGCTTCAAAGTAGTTACTACAAATACACCAAGCAACTAAGGGAAACCAGGCTTCCAGGATGAAAGAAAGGTGTGCTGATGTCTCATCAAATAAAATCAGTAAAGAGTTAGAAATTACTTAAAAGAAACTATGGAATCTGTCATTGAAAAATAACCAGAACAAGAAATTCACTAGAGGAGTTCAACAGTTTTTTTGGTTTGGTTTGGTTTATTTTGGTTTGGTTTTTGAGATACGGTCTTGGTAAGTAGTTTAGGCTGGTTTTGAACTCATCATGTAGCCTAGGCTGACCTCGAACTCTTGATTATTTTACAACCTCAGCCTACCAAGCCCTGAGATTGTAGGCATGTACCTCTATGCCCAGGTCAGCATCAGATTTGCTCTCACAAGAGTCAACTAATTTGAAGATACATCAATAGAGAGTATGCACTCTGAAGCACATAGAAAATGAAGAAGGGAAACAGCGCTAGAGAAATGGGAAACATCATTAAGTACATGTAAGGGAAGGATCAGAAAGGAGAGCAAAGAACAGGAAGAAGAGTCGAAAACTCCATGGTGAAAACCTTTTGAAAGTTGATGACAAACAGGGAACTATGCCTGCAAGAAGCTGGAGGAGCCCAGAAAGGCTAAATACAGTGATCCAGATACGTCATAGTCATGAGGTTAAACACAAAGGGAAGAATCTTGAAATCACACAGGAAATTCTTTTCAGAAACAATCGTCAGGTGTGGTGGTGCACACCTGCAATCCCAGTGCTGGGGAGACTGAGGCAGGAGGATTGTCATGAGTTTGAGGCTGGCCTGGGCTGCATAGTAAGTTTAAGGCCAATTTGAACTACATAGCAAGATCTTTTCTCAAAAGCAAAGCCAAACAAAACAAAACAGTTCCTAAAATGAAAGACATCAAATATAATGAACTGCCCAAAGATCATACTAATTATCATCCAAGGGAGAATTACTAAATTAGAAGACAGATTTAAAGATTTTGTAAGAAAGACTAATGAAAATATTAGTGGGAGGAAACAGGATACAATGAGATACTCCAGTATCTTTAGCATATACTCCCAGAACAAGGGATATAGAGGATACCAGAAAGGTGATACTCAATGAAATTTAATTTTCCAGAACTGATAATATCAGTCTTCAAATTGTATGACCTTATGAGTGACACAGTAAAAATAAAAATATAAATGACATACTATTATAAAATAGAAAACACTGAAAAATCAAAAAGGTAACCAGTAAAAGACATAATTTACATGAAACAGCAATAAACTAACAGAGTCAGCAGCAACTAGAAAACAATGGAATATTAATAGTGTGAAATTTTTGAAAGCCATATCAGAATATAGGGAACACAATTATGTCAACAGAGTTTAAATAAAATTAAAAATTTATCAATTTATTATCAAAATTGACTAAAAAAAACAGAAAACCTCTATCAGCCAGCAACTACTTGAATTAGCACTCAAATGTTCTACCAAAAAACAATAAGGATCAATATTATGTAGTTTACCAAATCTTAAAAGAAAAAAGACAGATGATTTTCTTTTATAGAAACTTTCAAAAGAAGAGAAAAAGATGACGAAGATGCTCAAGTTGTTCTGAGTCTAATAAGATGTTGACACTAAAACTAGAAAAGGACAATACAGGAAAAGAAAATTATAGACACATCTCTCAAATAAACCTAGAATTAAAAGTCTTAAATAAAATATCAACAAATTGAATACAGCTGTACATTAAAAGAACACAGTGCACTTAACTGTATCCAAGGCTGCCTGGGTAATTCCACATTAAAATGCCTCTCAGTGTGGTTAATCCCACATTGCTGGACTTTGAAAACTACGTTAGCACCATCCAGTTCTGTGCTTGCTGAAGACTATTGAAAGCTTCCCTTTGTTGTAACAAATATACTAAACAATAACTTAATGTTTACTTTAGCTTTTAGAAATTATTTTTAGTTGTGATAAAATGCACAAAACAAAACGTATCCTTTTAGCCTTTTTTAAATACACAGTTTAGTCATGCCGAATACACTCATGATGTAGCACAGCTGATCTCCAGAATCTTTTTCATCTTGCAAAATTGAAACTCTACATCCCTGCGATAACATCTTACATTGCTCCCACTCCCAATTTCAGATGCCTGTCATTCCACTCCGTTTACCTAAGAACAATATCCCGCCCCACTGTATTTCCTATACTTGGTTTATTCACTTCAGTTCTTGGTTATTGTCCATTAATCCCCTATGGACAAGGTGCACAAGTATCTGAGACCCTGTTTTCAATTTGTTGGGTGCATGTGCAGAAGTAAGACAGTTGGATTCTGGGACAGTTAACTGTTGTGTCAGTCAGAGTAAGAAACGCCCAAATAATTGACCTAGCATAGCTTATATTTGTTGCCTATATTTTGGTGTCATATTAAGCCACTCTTTTTGAATGTAGATACCAGTTAGACAATGTCAGTAATGCATACAGAATTTGAGGTCTGTTTTCTAATACCTGCTACATAGAAGAGTTCATTGCGTATTGGGGTTATCAGATAGGGATTGAAAACTTTTCTTTTTTCAGTTAATGCCTCTTCACTGTATAAAACACTGGGGGGGTCGTTTTTGTATTTTGGTTTTGTTTTTCATTACTGTTTTTTGAGACAGGTTTCTCTATGTAGTTCAAACTGGCTTTGAGCTCATGGCAATCCTCCTGCCTCAGCCTCCCAAGTGCTAAGGTTACAGGTGTGTACCACCATACCCAGAAAATGCTGAGTTTTAATGCTCATAATATATTTTGATTATATCTACCCTGCCCATTTCCTGCCCGTTATACAGCTGCCCACTCCTCCTTATTACCTTCCATTTGTCTAATAATAGTCTTCCTTCTACCTTCATGTCATGTTTTCTAGATTCCACATATTAGGGAGAACATGTCTTTCTGAGTCTGTCTTCTTTCACTTAACATAATGGTCTCCAGTTCCAAGCATTCGCTTATAAATGACAAAATTTGGTGTATGTAGACCACTTTTTTTGTACATTCATTTGGTAGTGGGTACCTACGCCCGTTCCATATCTTGGCTATTATGAATTGTGCCATTATAAAATGGCTCTTCAGGAGTCCCTATAATAGGCTGACTTTAATTCCTCCAGCTGTGTACCAAGGAGTGGTATAGCTAGATCAAATGGTAGCTTTATTTCTAGTTTCTGAAGGAACCACCATACTGATTTCCATAACGGCTGCCCTAATTTACATTCTTACCACACTGTACAGCCTTTATTACCATAGCTTTGCTAACACTTCTTGTTTTCCATATTCTTGATGATGCCATGTTGTCGGGATAAGATGGAATCTCAATGTAGTTTTGATTTGCATTTCCCTAATGCCTAAAGACGTTAAAATTTTTTTTCATATAGTTATTGGCTGCGTATTTTTTTCTTGTGAGGTGTGTCTGTTTGATTCCTTTTTCCATTTATAGAGTAGGCTATTTGATTTGGTGGTGTTACGTTCTTTGAGTTCTTTATATAGTCTAGACATTAACCCTCTGCTGGAAGAGCAGCTGGCAAAGATTCTTATCCTGTTACGTAGGCTCTCTCTCACTCTGTTGTTTATTTCTCTGCCTGCGCAGTAACTTTTTCACTTGATGTAATCCTATTTGTTGATTCTGGCTATTATTTCATACCTGCATTCATGACTCCAACTATTTCTCCTGTTTTCCTTTAGAAGTTTCAAAGTTTTAGGATTTAAACCTAGGCCCTTGATCCATTTTGAATCCACTTGTGTACAGGGTAAGAGATAAGGATCTAGTTTCTATCTGCCACCCATGAATATCCAGTGTATTCAGCATTATTTAGAGAAGAGCACAACTCTTCTCTAAAGTTTATTTTTGGCTCTTTCTTCAAGAATCAGGGACTGGGGATGTGGCTCAGTAGAACTCTTTTACCTCACATGCACAAAGCCCTGGGTTCAATCGCCAGCATCACAAGAAAAAAAAAATGGAAAAAAACAAAAGAATCATATGGGTGTAGCATGGGTTTGTTTCTGTCATTCTAGCCTATTCATTTATTTTTATGCCAGTACTATGCTGTTTCTTTATTACAGTGGTTTTTTTTTTTTTAGCATAACTTGAAATCAGGTAATTATGATGTTTCTAATCTTCCACTTTTTGCTTAAGATTGCTTTGACGCTAGGGATTTAGCTCAGTGGCATAAATGCCTGCCTGGCAAGCACAAGGTTGTGAGTTTGATACCTGGTACAAAACAAAAGATTGCTTTGACTATTCTTGGTCCTTTTTTCATTTCCATATGAATTTTAATATTTTTTTCTATTTCTATGAATAATTTCTTTGGAATTTGGATAAGGATTGCATATAATCTATATAGATTGCTTTTAATAATATGACCATTTTAACAATATTAATTCAGCCAGTCCATGAGCATCAGGGGTCTTCTTATCTTCCAGGGTCTTCCTCAATTTCTTTTTTCAGTGATCTGTAATTTTCACTGAAGGATCTTTCACTTCCTGGTTTATGTTGACTAATGGGTATTTATTTATTTATTTGAAGCTATTGTGAATGGAATTGTTTTTATGTTTTCTCAGCTTGTTCATTATTGGTGTACAGAAAAGTGATTGATTTTTAAATGTTATTTTATGGCCCAAAGACAAACATTTGAAATAACTATGATTAACACAGTAAATTTTAACAGGGAACCAGCAATGATAAAGAAAAGTCTAATGTAAATTCTACATGTGAAAATTATGGCTGAAATTAAAAATTCAACAGATGGATTTAAATGGACAAGAAATAAACCAGGCGTGGTGGCCCCTCCCTGTCATCTCAGCATTCTGGGAAGCTGAGCAGGAGAATCACAAGCCAGAACCCAGTCTGGGCAATTCAGCAATTTAGTGAGACTCTGTATCAAAACAAACTATTTTAAAAATATTTAGAGATGTAGCTCAGTGCAAAGGCTATCTTCAGTGCTGCAAAAAAGAAAAGAAAGGGGGAAAAGGAAAGGAAAATACATAGGATGAAGCCTGAAGTAGAAAACTGGTTAAAGCCAAGCATGGTGGTGCACACCTGTAACCCCAGCACTCAGGTTAAAGCCAAGCATGGTGTGCACACCTGTAACCCCAGCACTCAGGTTAAAGCCAAGCATGGTGGTGCACACCTGTAACCCCAGCACTCAGGTTAAAGCCAAGCATGGTGGTGCACACCTGTAACCCCAGCACTCAGAAAGCACAGGAAGAGGATCGCCGTGAGTTCAAGGATGGTCTGGACTACACAGTGAGCTCAAGGCCAGCCGGAAGTGCACAGTGAGACCTGGTCTCAAAAACTAAACACATAGATAAAAATGATTACAAATCATATGACAGAATAGATGGGAAGGACAGAGTACAATATAAAGTATCAGGTTTATTTTGACTCACAGATTCAGAAGTTTCAGTCCATGGTTGAGTGAGATAGTGGCCTCTTCCGTAGCCACATAGTCTGTCATGGCAGGAGCACATGGTGGAGGAGGTCTATTCACCTCATGGCAGCCAGTAAGCAGAGAGAGAGAGAAGGATCCAGGGTCCCCACATACCTTTCAAGGGCATGCTCCCAATGACCTATCTTCCTTCCACCTGGCCACACCTCCAAAGGTTTCCAGCATTGGTCACTGGTGCCACAGGCTGGTGGTTAAATCTTTAGCACATGGGTACTTGGCAGACACTTTTCCAAGATACAGCGATTAGCAAAGTTTTGCCTGCCTGTTTGTTCATTTTCTGAAAGAGTCTAATTAAAATTTCCAACCTAGGCAACTTAGCTATTTATTAAGACCCAGTCTCAAATTTTAGGTAGTGCAAAGATTTGTGGTTCAATTCCCAGTACCAGAAAAAGAAAAAAGATCACTAGAAAATCACTAGAGAGTTTGCAATTAAGCACTCATTTTTGAGTAGCCCATGGATAAGATAAATAATCATGAGTATTAGAAAATATCTCAAAATGAATAAATACACAGGTATATATATTTCTTATAAGAATGAGCAAGAAGAAGGTAAAGCAGTAGCTAGAGACATGTTTATAATGTTAAATATATGTACTAGGAGAAAAAGATGAAAATAAATAAGAAAATTTTTGAATTAGGAATCCTGAAAAAGAACAATAAATCAACCCAAATAAATTATGACAGATAGGAATAGGCATCAAATAAAACAGTAAGCAAACATACAATGGAAAAACTTAATAAAGCTTAAGGTGGTTCTTTGGTTCTTTTAAAAGATTATTAAAATCAGTAAGTCCTCAAAAAGATTAATAAAAGCGGGAAAGAGAGTACAACAAATTATGAATTCTGAGACTGCTATAGATGGAAAGATAAAAGGATATTATGAAATATCTTATGGTAATTAACTTGATGGTAAGGATAAAATGAATATGTTACTACACAAACAAAAGTTACCAAAGTTGAATTGAGAAGACATAGAAACAGGAAACAGATAAACAGCTCTTTTACAAATGGGAAGGAAACCAAGAGATAGAGGAAGGGGAAGAGGAAATAAAAGGAGCTAAGATGTGTTATGTACATGTTCCAACTCCCCGTGATGAATACAATCAATATGTACTGCAAGCATGTAGTAATAAAAGCATTAAAAAAAAGAAGACATAGGATTTTTTTTATTTGGAGAAAAAAAGAAAAACAGAAAAAAAAAAGGTAGAAATAATACAGAATTTCAAAATAAAAATAAAAAATCACTATTTGAGGTGCTGGGGATTTAGCTCAGCAGCATAAGCATTTACCTGGCAGACACAAGATCATGAGTTTGATCCCCGGTACCAAAAAAAAACAAAAAAAAATCGCTAGCTGATAAATTACATATTGTTATCTTAGAAGTAGTTGCTCAAGTCACAAAATCAAAGCATGATTGTCCACTTTTTATGACATAGGAATTTTGAATGATCTCATACCCATAAAAAAAAGTTCTGCTTGCCATTCGTAAACTTTCTCCACAGGAAACACAGGTTTAATTGCTTTTCCTTTTTGTGTTCATCTAAGTATACAACAAACGACCATTAATAATTTTTTTATTTTAAAGAGAATAAAACCGAACAGAATAAAACTAGTCAGAACAGAACAATCAAAGCAATGCAGGACTTCAAAATAAGACAGTAGGAAATCAATAATGGCTACCATAATGCCTCTTGTTATCTTCAAAATAGTTGCCCATGCAATCAGATATAATAAAAAAAAGATAAAATAAAACCAAGCCAAGCAAATAATGAAAACAATATAGGACAAAACAAGGTAATAGGAAATTAACAATGGCCACCACCTTCCCTTTTTAGATGAGGAACATTAATAATTTCATAAAGTCTCCTTTAGATTGCTAGGTGTAGTGGTGCATCCCTGTGATCCCAGCACCTGAGAAGTGAAGGTAGGAGCATTGCCACAAGTTTGAGGCCAGGCTGGACTACAGAGTGAGTTGAAGACCAGCCTGGAGTACATGCTGAGATCCTGTCTCAAAAACTAAAAAGAAAAAAAAAATCTCATTGAGATCATAAAAATATAACACTTCCCAACTCATTTTACAAACCAGCATTGTGTGTGCATGAATGGTGTGTGTGCATGTGTGTAGTGTGTGTGTGTGTGTGTGTGTGTGTGTGTGTGTGTGTGAGTGTGTGTGTGTGTGTGTGTGTGGTTTTGGAGCTGGAACCCAGGACTTCAGCCATTCACTCTGCCATTCAGCTATATCCTCCACCAAACTAACATAATCTTGTTAAAACTTCAAAATGACATTATAAAAAAGGAAAATTGTAGGTCACTAGCTCTTATGAATCTAAGCACAGTAGTTCTGCATAAAATAAGAGCAAATTGAATCCAGAAATAGGTTAAAAAGAATAATATATAATGACCAATTGTGCTTATTCCAACAATGCAAGTGCATTAGTTATCTATTGCTGCATAATCAATTACCCCAATTTATTGGTTAAAATAAAAAATATTTATTATCTTATGGCTTCTGTGGACCAGACATTGGATTGTTACTCACATAAGGGACATTAGTTCTCAGACTCTCTCAGGAGGTTACAGTCAAGATGTCAAAATGTCTTCTAGACAGAAGACTAGAAGAGCACAAGATGATTGACTTCCAAGATGGTTTACTTACGTGGTTACCGGCAGGCACAGTTCCTTGACAGGAAGGAAAGGACACCAAAGGACACATCATTTATAATGCCATTTATATAAAATTTTTACAAATGACACAATTATGAGGGCAGAAAACATTTCAGCGGTGGCTGAGGATTGGAAAAACAAGAGTAGAGATTCCAGATGGGAACGAGGAAAGGTTTTGGGTGAGAGCTTGTGAGAGTGGTTACACAATAGTATAAACATACAGGAGCTCATCAAGCTGTGCACTTAAAGTTGGTGAATTTAAGGCATGTAAATTATGCTCCAATAAATTTGTTAAAACATCAATCAGAAGAACTGACTACATTATCAAACTCAATGAGAATTATACAAATGTCTCAATAGATGCAGGAAAAGTAAATTTAACTCCCATAAATGACAGCCTATTGCAGAAGACTGTGAGTAGCAGGGAACTTCTCTAACCTGGTGGAAAACTTATTACCAGAAAAAGCTGAAATTTAAATAGACAAACACCAAGTGTTGTGGAGAATATCGCACATTTGGTACTTATCTATTACTAGTAATAATAGAAAACAGCACTATTCCTATAATAAACTGTTTTAAAGTCTGTTATAAAGTTAAGCATAAACGTAATCCATGACTCAACAGTTCCCATCCTAGATATTAACCCAAAAATAATGAAATCTTAGATTCCCAAAAGGATTTATATAGAAATAGTACAGCAACTTCATTTCTAATAGCCAAAGACTAGAAACAACTTAAATGTCCATCAAATAGGAGACTAAATGAAAATTTACATCATAATAAAAAAATTCACTGAGAAAATAAGCCAAACACAAAAGAATTCATGCTGTATGATTCCAAATATTAGGATTTAAAATTAGGGGCCAGGGATTTAGCTCAGTGACATAAGCGCCTGCCTGGCAAGTGCAAGGTCGTGATTTCAATCCCCAGTACCAAAAAATAAAAATTAAAAATAAAAATTAAAACAAATCAATCAATGTAATCCACCATGTTAACAGCATCAATTTCTGCAAAAATACCACTTGAAAAAATTTATTTCCTACTTGTGATTTAAAATCCCAGAAAATTAGAATAGAGGAAACTTCCTCACTTTGATGAAGATTATCTATAGGAAATTCATATAATTTGTGTAGGGGGGTTGTTTTGTTTGTTTTGTTTTGTACCAGGAATTGAACTCAGGACCTCGAACTTGCCAGGCAGGCATTTGTAAGAAAGTCGTATAATGAATATCATACTTAATAGTGAAAGACTTAATGCTCTCCTAAATCCCACAATGAGACACTTTTTAGAAAACAGTCCTAGAAGAGCAGCCAACATTGTAAAACAATAAAAGTCATAGAAACTGGAAAAGAAAAAATAGAACTCCCCAATTTTCAGATGACATTAGTATCTACTTTAAAATCCCAAAGACTCTGCATAATAACATTGGGTAGGGAGGTAGCTCTGGAGAATTACTACCTACTATCTATGAGACTCTGGGTTCACTCCCCAGCACTGGAAAACAGCAATAATGAAACCTCCTAAAATTAGTGCATGAACTCAGCACTGCCACAGAATATAAGACCAATATGTAAAAATACATTTTTTTCTCCTCTAAATTTGGAATGAACAAGTAGAAGCTGAAGTTTAAAAATACAGAGTCAGTTGTATTCTACCCAAAATAATGTAAACACTATATATATAAAACAAACATGATATATAGTATAATATATAATATAATATATATAATATTATAGCTATATATACACAGTTATATATCATGTACACCAAATGCACAATTATGGTAGCTTTTGAGGAGGTGGACAGCAAAAAGATAATGGAAGGACAGATCAAGGAGATTTCTGATTTCGTTGTTATCTTTCGTTTCCTTCATTTAGAAGATTACACAGTATCTCACTTAGACCTAGGAAATCATTGTCGCTCCTCAGCCTTGAGCATTAAGCTTTCTCAGAAAATCACAAGCATTCAAAACTATGTGTATGTAAAAAACACTTGCACAACTCTTCCTTTCCCTTGGGGTTCATAGTTGCTATCAGAGCCAACGTGCTCGACGCATGGCAGTTCTTTACATGACCATGGGAACACGAGACATTATGAGACAGTATCCTCAGCTAAAAGCAACAGTAATGAATATGGTGAACTTAAACCATGAAATTTTGCTATACTGATTTTCTCACATCACCATGTTACAATGAACGAGATATACAAAGCAGCTGTTCTATTTCTGAAATTAGGTATTGTTTTAAAAATTATACTGGTAATTTCAGGAGCTGTCGTCTTAAATGAAAGAAGTCATCCGAACCAAAATCAACCAATAATAATAATAATAATAATAATAATAATCTGAGAACCGCAAAGACTGAAGGAAAGTCATCAAAGCCGAGGTTGGCATTCTGATCAATAAGCTTTTTAGTCTGTTTTCTATCAGCATAACAAATACCTGAAATAATCAACTTATAAAAAAAAAGATTTATTTCGGTTCACAATTCCAGAGCTTCCAGCCCATGATCAGTTGGTCCTGTTGCTTTTGGTCTGTGATGAGGTGCAGGAGGAGTGTAGGCCAGCGCAAAATTGCTCATGTCATGGTGTCAAAGAGAAGGAAAGCCACGAAGAGGCTGAAGGGGCGGGGCTTCCCCAGTGTCTCCCGCAGTGGGCTCTCTGCAGGCCTCTCTCCAAATTCCACCACCTCTGATAGCGCCATGGTGGGGACCACGCCTTTTCCACTTGAAGCTCTGAGGGGCGCTCAAGATCCAAACTAAAGCAGGAAGTATTTGAAAATCTGGATGATAATAATGTTATGAGTAATGGTACTAAAATGGAGGCAAAAAATAAACTATGTGGAAAATATGCTGTTATCCACAGTTTATTAATCCTTTAAATATCACAGGTCCATCAACAGAATTTTCACACAGACACATACAAAGTCAGTCATCTTGTAATTTTGAGACAAGGTCTCACTAAGTTGCTAACTTGCCCAGTATGGACTCAAACTTAGGATCCTCCTGCCTTAGCCTCCAAGAGTATTAGAATGATAGGGCTGTGCCACTATGCCTGGCCTCTACCTCTTTAATCTTAAAAATCATGGCTTTGTAATTTTTCTTTGTCATGAAATATATTTGTCAATGTAAGAAGGTAGAAAATGCTTTAATGGACCTGATTTTGAAAGATTAGTCACAAAAAACCTCAGGGCTTCGTTTGTACTTTCTAGTAGATTCTGAAAACGCAAGCAACTATCTAGAAGGAAATACGACAGAAACACAGTTCCTTGTTACAGTAATCTGTTTGTGGTATTCTTATAGACAGTTTACTTTTTTTTTTTTTTTCAATTATTGAATGGTCATTTTGTGATGGTGGAATTTCCTTCTTTGTGCTTTTCTCAATTTTCTAAACTTTAATGTAATTAAAAAGGAAAAGAAAAGTCCTTGAAAAAGTAAAAGCTCTACGTTAGAAGGAAGACGATTTTAAGAACTTGTCCATGCAGTGACCTGCTCAAGCTTTCTAGTATTTAAAGAAAAAGTGACCCAACAGGCCTTGTGAGTACCTCCCAAGCCTCCAGCAGCCCCAGGAGAGGATGGGGGGCTGGGATGTAGGAATTAAAGGCAGAAGGTTAGCGTGGATCCGGTCAAGTCAACGCAGAACAAATTCCAGCCCTTTCCGGAAGGCTGTGTTGCCGGTAGGAACCCTCAGATGCATGGCCCATCCTCCACCTTCTACAGCATTTCAGTTCTATCTATTGTTCCTCCACGGTTTATAGAATTTTTTGTATGATGTTTATTTAGAGTTGGGGCATACTTTCACATGTCTTTGTTCATCATCCCTTCATTTCCAAATGGGTTTATTTTCCTTCCGGCTAAAGTACATTTGTGATAGCAGCCAGGCATGATGATCACACCTGTGATCCCAGCACTTGGATTCTTGAGGGAACGAGAGAGGCCAGCCTGGCCTACAAAGTGAGCTCAAGGCTAGCCTGAACTGCATAGTGAGGCCTTGTCTCAAAAAGACAAATAAAATAAATCTGTGACAGTTCCCTTTAGTGAAGATCCGTGGCTAGTATAAGCTCTCATACTAGTGTCTGTCTCAGATTTTTCATTGCTAACCCATGCTTGAAGTGTGCGTGCGTGCGTTCGCGTGCTTTAGAATTAGGGTCACTGTCTCTCAGCACACTGAAGATGTTATCCCACTGTCTCCTAGTTACCCTCCTCACTGTTGACAAGTTCACAGGCAGTCCACATTCCTTTATAGGTGAGCGCTTTTGTTTCTGGATGCTTTTAAAATCTTTGCTTTTTTCTTTAAGTTCTTCAGTGACCCGATGATGTGTCTAGATTTCAGTTTTATTTCTACTTAACCTGTTTGGGATTGCTGGGGTTCCTGCCTTTAAATGTTTTGTTTTGGTTTTTTTTTTTTTTTTGAAGTTTGTTGGTTTGTTTTGTGTTTGTTTGTCTGTTTTGCTAGGTGTTGTGGTGCAGCAGCCTATGAACCTAGCACCCTAGGAGCTTGAAGCAGGAAAATCAAAACCCCGGGGCAGTTTAGGGACTTAGTAAGACCCTGTTTCATAACTAAAAAAATTTAAAAGGCTGGGGACATAACTCAGTGTAAAGGTCCTGGGTTTAATCCCCAGCATTAAAAAAAAAAATGTATGTTTTTAATAGTCTTGGAAAATTATCAATCATCATGTATTTGAATATTGACCCTTCCCTATTTTCTCTTTTAAAAAGTTTTATTGATAAATAATCTACAAAGTTCAATGGTTAGGTTTTTAGTATATCTGGAATTGTGCAACATCACTGAAATTAAATTTTATGTGTTGTATAATTTTTAATGATACATAAAATCTAGGTTTCGTGTGTGTGTGTGTGTGTGTGTGTGTGTGTGTCTATTGTTATGGTTTGGGGGAGCTTTTTTTTTTTTTTTGAGACAGGATCTCACTGTGTAGTTAACAGTAATCCTTCTACCTCAGCCTCCTGACTGCCAAGATTAATAAACTCTAGTTTTACAACACTTTTGTCATCCCAGAAAGAATGTATGTATCTGTTAACAGCCATTCCCTGCACTGCTTTCTCTCACCTGGCCCCAGGAAGTAACTAGTCTCCTTTCTTTTACTATACATTTGCCTGTTATGAGCATTTCAAAGATTTGCTTACTCTGGAAATTTTATATAAATAAAATCCTACACTATGTGATCTTTTGCGACTGACTTCTCCCACTTGCAATGTTTCTGAGATTCATGTTTTATCATGGATCTGTGTATCATTCCTTTTAATTGACAAAAAAATTCTATCATGAATATGCCATATTTTACTTATTCATCTTTAGAGTCACTTTAGTTTTTTGGGGGGGGTTTTGGGTTTTTTGGGGGGTTTTTTTGTTTGTTTTTTTTTGTACCAGGGATTGAACTCAGGACCTCACACTTGTCACACAGGTGCTTATGCCACTAAGCTAAATCCCCAGGCCATACGTTAACTATTATGAATATGCTGTTACGCTTTTATGTATGGGGGGGTTATGTTTTCATGTTTCTTGTATAAATACTAATGAGTGAAGTTTCCAGGTCGTCTGTTAGCTCTATATTTAACATTTGAAGAACTGTCAGGCTGTTTTCCAAAGTGGTCACACAAGCAATATATGTAACCCCACAAGCAATATGTGAGGGTTTCAATTTTCCCATTCCATTATTTAAAAATATAAATAGACATACGTTAGACCTTCTCATTGTATCCACCAAATCTCATAAACTCTCTTTCATGTTTTCCAGCCCTTTATGTTCCACATAAATTTATTTGATCTGCAATGCAGTGTACTGGCTCTATCTTCAGTTGTATAATCTAACTTTTTCAAAAAAATTTTTTTTCTTGAGACAGGATCATGCTGCATACTTTAGGCTGCCTCTAAACTAGAGCAGTCCCTTCCTCAGTCTCCAAAGTGCCAGGATTACAGGCATGTGTCTGGCTTCCACTATTAAATTTTTATTTTAAAATTTCTATTTGGAGGTCTGGGGATATAGCTCAGTGGCACAGCACCTGCCTGGCAAGTACGAGGTCATGAGTTCGATCCCTGATTCCAATAAATAAATAAATAAATAAAATTTCTATTTGGGCTCTTCAGTTCTGCTTAGTTAGTCCATGTGCATATTTTAAGCTTGTCATGTTATATTAGTCAGTTCAGGCTTCCATTACAAAATACCATGGATGAGTTGTTTAAAGAACAGAAACTTATTTCCTCAATCTGGAAGCAGAAAGTCTGAGATCCAGGCTCCTACATGGTTGTGCTCCCAGGAGGACTGGTTCCAGCTCAGGGATGCCATCTCCTCACTATGTCCTCGTGTGACTGAGAGACACAGCAAACTCTCTAGCATCTCCTCTTTTTTTTTTTGGTACCAGGGATCGAACTCACGATCACACTCTTGCACGGTAGGTGCTTATGCCATGGAGCTAAATCCCCGGCCCTAGCGTCTCCTCTTTTAAGAACAATCTGATCAGTATTAGACCCAGCCTTATGGCCTAATTCAACCTTTATTAATTTAGTATGGGCTCAATTTTCACAAAGAGTCACATAGGATATTAGGGCTTCAACATACAAACATTAGGTGACACAATAACTTTCTATGTTAGCCATGTTTCCATCACTATAACAAACAGCTTACAAAGAGGAAAGATTTGCCAGGTAGGGGGCACACATCTGTAACTCCTGCTACTTAGGAGGCTAAAGGAGGAGGAATGCAAGGTAGAGTTCAGCCAGAGCAACTTAGCAGGACTATGTCTCAAAGCAAGAGAATAAGTGACTGTGGGCCTGGCTTGGTGGTGGAGTGCCCATACATTCCATCCTCATTACTGCACAGGGGAAAAGATTTATTGTGGTTCTCAGTTTTGGAGATTCCAGTCCATGGCCATTTGGCACTATTGTTTTCAGATTCATAGTGAAGCAGAAAAATAGCAGAAGTGTGCAGTACAGCACAAACCAACCACTCACCTCCAGGCCAGAAAACAAAGAAGGAAAAAGAGAGGAAGAGGAAGAAGAGGAGGAGGAGGAAGAGGAGGAAGAAGGAGGAATAAAAGAAGAAGAAGAAGAAGAAGAAGAAGAAGAAGAAGAAGAAGGAGAAGGAGAAGGAGAAGGAGAAGGAGAAGGAGAAGGAGAAGGAGAAGGAGAAGGAGAAGGAGAAGGAGAAGGAGAAGGAGAAAGAGAAAGAGAAAGAGAAAGAGAAAGAGAAAGAGAAAGAGAAAGAGAAAGAGAAAGAGAAAGAGGAAAAGAAAGAGGAAGAGGAAGAGGAAGAGGAAGAGAAAGGATGAAGAGAAGAAAGTGGGTTTTCCACTAATCCTGTCAGGGACACACCCTCAATGACCCAAAGACCTCCCACTGGACCCCACCTCTTAAATAGTTTACTACATCCCTTCCACTGGTGCCATGGATAAGCTGGAACTAAGTATCTAATATGTGGATTTTTGGGGGACACATAAAATCTAAACAATAGCACATTCAGCTATAATAGTATGTATATATGTTTTTTATCAGAACTCTGTCCTTATGACTTCTTTTAACCTTAATTTATCACTGCAGATACAGCCATAGTGGGGGTTAGAGCTCTAACATATGAATTTGGGTGGGGCACACAGTTCAGTCCACAGCACACATTAAATTTAGTTATTTCCACATCCATGACTTACACTATAGTATCCATAGCTCTGAAGGAACTACTTCTGCTTTCTATATTTTTCCTGCTGGTTCTTACAGAGGAGGCCTTACTGCTTAATATGTTTTATGATTTTATTTTTATAGCGAGTTACTCATTTTTACTGGAACTTCATCTGAAAGAATTCTTGGAGGCCTGGACTAAGTTTGCATCCTTCTAGAGAGAATTTACATTTGTGGACTCAGAGCAGTCCACTTGGGGCCTGACAAAAGCAACCATATTAAATGATGTCATCGGCTAGCATTTGAGAAAATGCAGTAAACCCATGTGGTGGTCACTCTGTGCTTGTGATACTTTCCCTAACACCCAACAGCACAGTTGAAATAAGGATGCAAGTTTTTCTTGCTATCTGTTTTTGTATGATGCATTTTTCTCAGTCATAATGACCCTGTTGTATGATGGTTTCATGTTGAGTGTCTCACATTAGCTGGCCTTTGGCTTTGGTTTTTCTTCCCCATGACTGGATAGCAAGGCAGGAGCTCCAGTGTTACTTGTCTCTCATTTCTCAGGGTTCCTGCTTCTATACCACTCAGAGCTCTGTGGATTCTTTATGGTTTTACTTGTTCATAGACACAGTTAAAATGATGTATGTTTTCACAACAAAGATTTTGGATTGTGGATTGAATCTAGGATCTTATGCACACTAGGCAGGTGCTTTACCCACTGATCTATCTCCCCAACCCTACAACAAAGTATTTTAAATGGCATTTTTATGGTTCCATTGGGAAGCGTGGTCATTTATTGCATTAACGGTCCCCAGGGGATTTTCCCTCCCTGTACCAATGCTCCTTTGTGCGACTGGGTTAGGCCAACTCTTGCCATCAATAGGTGGGTCTATTTCTTCATCTCTTGAATCTGTGCTACCCTGTAACTTGTTTTGTTTTTCAAAATTATTAATTATTTTAAATGTATAAATTTGTGGACTATGCTATGATAATCCAGTGCATTTACAGTGTATAATGAACAAATTAGGGTAGTTAACATTTTCATGCTCCTAAGCATTAATATTTTTAATCAAGCTATAATAGTTGTACATACTTATGAGCATGTCAATTAGCTTTCCAACCCTGTGGCAAAATACCCGAGAAAATCAGCTTAGAGGAGCAAAGTTTTATTTTGGATCATGGTTTCAGAAGTTTCAGTTCGTGATCAATTGGTTCTGTTGCTTCTAGGCCCAAGGTGAGGCAAAACATCATTATGGTATGGGAGCATGTGGTGAATGAAGAAAAGGAGCTCAGCTCTTGGCAGACAGAAGGCAGAGTCTTAATATACCCTTCATGACCACACCCCCAGTGACCTACTTCCTCTTTGAAGCCCCATGTATTAAAGTCACCACCTTGTCCCAGTAGCACCACCAACAGGTAACAGAATTTTCAACACATGACCAGAGTCAAACTATAACAATGAGATGCACTGTAATATTTCTATACATGTATATGTCTTGATCAATAAAAGGATAATTTTTGTTTCCATGCCCTTATCATTACATTGTATTTGGAATCTTTGAATCCCTCTCTTCCAGTCATTCATAAAATATATAACAGTTTATGGTGAACTATAATCACCCACTGCTTTGACTTATTTTGATTGGTAGGATATGGTGTAGATTATCTTACATAGAAAACCTTTCAGGTTTGGATTTGTAGTAACTAATATTAACCCCATATTAATGGAGTCTAGCATAATATTTCAAAACATGAGGCTGGTTGATGTGGCAAGAGGCCAGAGTCTCTGGTCTTAGCCAGCCTCAGGGCAAGGCTGCCCCAAACCACCACCAAGGGCCCACCCTGCCACTGGAACTGAGCACAAGCCCGCCTCAGGGGTAGGCTGCACCGAACCACCACCAAGGGCCCGCCCTGCCACCAGAACTGAGCACAAGCCCGCCTCAGGGGTAAGCTGCCCGGAACCTCCCCCGGGGGCCCACTCTGCCACCGGGAACATCAGAAGATCTCAGCAGGCTCCAGTTAGTGTGAGAAAATTTGGAACTTTGCTCCCAGGTGGCAAACGTTGGACTACAGCAGATTAACTGTATCAGTGTGGTGAGTATACCCCTAAAATAGAGGTGTACAGGGGATAAATAGGGCCAGTAGTAAAACCCCCTCCAACTAACTGAAACACTTTGGTGTGTCTGAAAAGAGTGTGTGTGATCCCCTCCTACACATAGAAAACACCAGGCAGAGTGAAAATGACAAAATGAAAAGCAAAATGCAGTCTCAAACATATAGTTCACCAAAAGCAAGTATAGGAGACATTGAAATAGAGGACCCCAAAAGCAACACACCAGGAATCTCTGAAAATATAGCAAGTGAAATAAAAAAACAACTGCATCAGGCTATAGAGGAAATCAAATTAGAAGTACTCTCCCATGTAAAGATAGAAATAACTTTAGTAAAGGAGTTGTTGAATGCAGCTAAAGAAGAACTAGAGAAAAAAGTACATAAGCATGGGAAACTGATTGAAACTTTGAATGAACAATATAGAAAACAAGCAGAATTTATGAAACAAACTCAAAGAGACATCCAAGAAAGAAAAAATTCTATTGAAAGCATGCAAAACTGCCTAAAGGAAGCTGAGGATAGGATTTTGGACCTTGAGGACAGGATCACAGTTAGTGATCAGGAAAGGATAGAATGTTTAAAAATAACAAAGCAGCATGAAATGACAATCCAGAAGCTTCATGCTGATGCCAAGAGCAACAATATAAGAATAATGGGCATTAGCGAAAATACAGGAGTCCAGGCAAATGACATATGTAAAGTATTTACAGAAATAATAGCAGAAAACTTCCCAAACATGGAGAAAGAATCTGATATGCATATAAGTGAGACATATAGAACACCAAACAGTCACAACCAACATAAATCCACAACCAGACACATAATAATTAAGATCTCAGACATACAGCATAAAAACAGAATATTAAAAGCTGCCAGAGAAAAGACACAACTCACCTATCAAGGAAAGCCCATTAGAATCACGGCAGACTTTTCAGCACAAACCCTCAAGTCAAGAAGAGCTTGGAGTGAGGTATTTCAAGCCCCAAAAGAAAACAACCTTCAACCCAGACTGATGTACCCAGCAAAACTTTCATTCAAATTTAATGGAGAAACAAGACACTTCCATGACAAAGAACAACTGAAGAAATTCATGTCCACCAAACCAACCCTAAAAAGAGTGCTGAAAGACATACTAGACAGAGATAAAAATGACCACAATCCCCAAAACAACAACAGAAAGAAACCACCAGGTAGGATAAGCAATTAAATAAGAAGAAAAGCAGAAAGAAACAACTGGAACATAACATGGCAAAGTCGAGCCAGTACATATCAGTGATATCCATAAATATAAATGGCCTCAATTCACCTATAAAAAGAAATAGATTGGCAGAATGGATCAAGAAACAGGATCCCACAATATGCTGTATACGAGAAACACATCTGACCCAAAAGAAAACTCATAGATTAAAAGTCAAAGGATGGAAAACAGTATTCCATGCAACAGGAACCCAGAAAAAAGCAGGGGTAGCTATTCTATTTGCAGACAACATGAACTTCAAACTTAAAATGATTAAAAGAGATAGAGAAGGTCACTCCATACTTGTTAGTGGTAAAATTCAAGAGGAAGAACTAACAATTATAAATATATATGCGCCAAATACAGGAGCACCCAACTATATAAGACAGATACTAATGGACATGAAAAACCAAATACACAAGAACACAATTATAACAGGAGATCCTAATAGCCCATTGTCACAAAGAGATAGATCAACTAGACAAAAAGTCAGCAAAGAAATAACAGAACTGAATCATACTTGTGAGCAATTGGACTTATTAGATTATAGAGTGTTCCACCCAACTACATCAGAATACACATTATTCTCAGCTGCACATGGGACATTCTCCAAAACAGATCATATATTATCCCATAAAACATTCTTAAGTAAATGCAAAGGTATTGAAATCATACCATGCATAATATCTGACCATAGTGCACTGAAATTGGAAATTAATGGCAAAAGAAATTGTAAAACCTGCATAAATACATGGAAATTAAATAACAGCCTTTTGAACAACCAGTGGGATACAGATGAAATTAAAGAAGAAATAAAACAACACCTACAATTCAATGAAAATATAGAAACAACATACTGTAATCTGTGGGATGCAATGAAAGCAGTCTTAAGAGGGAAATATATAGCAATAAACTGTCATATCAAGAAAACAGAATGAGCACAAATAAACAACCTAATGCTCCATCTCAAGTGTCTAGAAAAAGAAGAGCAAGCTAAACCCAAAGCTCATAGAAGAGAGGAAATTGTAAAGATTAGAGCAGAAATGAATGCAATTGAAACTAAAAAAAAAAAAAAATACAAAGAATTAATGAATAAAAAAGCTGGTTTTTTGAGAGAATCAACAAAACTGACAAACCCCCTAGCTAACCTTATCAAGAGAAAGAAAGAAAAAACCCAAATTCATACAATAAGAACTGAAAAGGGAGAAATTACTACAGATCCCATGGAAATTCAAAAGATAATGAATACCTACTTTGAAAATCTCTACTCACATAGAGTGGAAAACACAGAGGAAATGGACATATTTCTAGAAACATATCAACTACCAAAGCTCAACCAAGAAGATATAGCAATTTTGAACAACCCAATATCAGCTATTGAAATTGAAAATGTAATTAAAAACTTACCAACAAAGAAAAGTCCAGGTCCTGATGGATTCACAGCAGAATTCTACAAGAAATTTAGAAAAGATTTGATGCCAGTACTCCTTAAACTCTTCAATGAAATTGAGAAAAAAGCAATCCTCCTTAAATCATTCCTGGAGGCAAGTATATCTGATACCAAAACCAGAGAAAGATCCAACCAAAAAAGAGAACTATAGGCCAATCTCACTAATGAACATTGATGCAAAGATTCTCAACAAAATACTGGCAAATAGAATGCAGCAAATCATCAAGATTATACATCATGACCAAGTGAGGTTCATTCCAGGAATGCAGGGATGGTTTAACATATGCAAATCAATAAATGTAATACACCACATCAACAGAGCCAAAAACAAAAACCACATGGTCGTCTCAATAGATGCAGAAAAAGCTTTCGACAAAGTCCAACACATGTTCATGATAAAAACCCTTCAGAAACTCGGAATACACGGCGTCTACCTCAACCTTATAAAGGCCATCTGTGACAAACCAACAGCCAACATTATATTAAATGGACAAAAACTGAAAGCTTTCACTTTAAAATCAGGAACAAGACAAGGATGTCTACTATCACCACTCCTTTTCAACATAGTTCTGGAAACACTAGCCAGGGCAATCAGACAAGAGAGAGAAATAAAAGGAGTAAAGATAGGAAAGGAAGAAGTTAAATTATCACTATTTGCAGATGACATGATACTCTATATAGAAGACCCAAAAAACTCCATTAAAAGACTGCTAGAGGTAATAAACAAGTTCAGCAGTGTA